>CANNZV010004348.1:0-42657 GCA_947561585.1 Caprella mutica | reverse complement strand
GTGATCGGAGTGACGTCGAGCGAGTAGGTATGCGGCACTCCTCGCTCCCTCTGGTGTATATAATATGAGAGGTTATTACTATCTCTTGGCCTCAATCTTTTATATAAAAGTACATATACCTATATGAAATATAATCCTGGCCTGATCCAGTGAATGTTAACTAATTCATTTGGAAAAGTAAACACTTGAATCACAAGATGTTATGAAGATAAAAATACCTACGTGTTATATTATTTAAGTATAAGAGTTGTTAACTTAGAACAGCGACAAAATGATATACAGTAAACTCCATTGATTGTAAAAAAATTACCAACTTCCTTCTTAATCAAAATTACAACACTATAGGGTAAGTTACGAATAATTGGTCAGATTCACATATTCGGTCATATAAGAATAGAATGAAACTAAAATAATAATTATTCTTGTTTTTCTAATATGATCAAAAAAGTGGAACCGGTCAATAATTCGTAATTTACCCTATATTTTATTTTTTTCGAAATCGAAACAATTACACTTCAGTAATAGTAACGGGAGATAAATGTATGCTATTATCCCACAAATAAATGTTTTAATTTCACCATATTTGGTTAGTCAAACATCAATATGAAAAAATGGCATTTTAATTCTGTTAAACACTGTTTAACTAATACTTGTTAAGGTCAAAAAAAAAATTTGAAGCTTTAAAAATAAGTAATATGAATTTAAATGATTGTTCGGATTTAGATAATTAAGGCATGAATATATTTCGAATATAGATTGTAATATGTACTATTAACCTAAATAAATTATGAAATTCCTATATGAATATGCTTTGAAACGTAT
Source organism: Caprella mutica (assembly GCA_947561585.1). Lineage (NCBI taxonomy): Eukaryota > Metazoa > Arthropoda > Malacostraca > Amphipoda > Caprellidae > Caprella > Caprella mutica. Next base: position 41,835 of record CANNZV010004348.1, on the reverse strand, counting down.
TATTTCAATGTTTTAATACTGCTCAAGAAATTAAGTTGCTAAAACACTCTGAAAACAACACAAGAAAGTTAAATGGCGCAACCGCACATTTCATCAACACCTCCCCTCGCTACGTCAAGAATCACACTGAGGAGGAAATGAAGGATTATAGCTTCACATCATAATGTTTTAACATATTAACACAAACATTAACAGTTACATTATGTCAAATTTCAACTTCTCAGTTTTAACGGCTTTCCCGCCACAACCGTTCGCAGTGATACCCCAGATAATTTAGAGGTAGAGAAGTATCACTGCGCATCAGTAATAACATGAAAATAAATATAAAAAATCATGAGTTTTTAGTTCTTACTAATGGCATGAATATTGAATAAAGTTTTATTTAATTATGATATTGATTAACAATAAACTTACGATCGTAGTATCTATGAGATAGGGAGAGGGGGTATTTAGGTGGGGGTGGGAGGTTATTAAATTAAATATTGACTAATAATAAACCTACGATCGTATTATATTACTTGATATAAGTAGTTAACTAGTTACGTAAATTTTAAGTGTTAAATTTGTTGTGGATTCATTAAACATGTGCTGAAAAGGTAAGGGACTATAAGATTGGGGTGAGGGCATGTAGAGAGGGAAAAACAAACATTTAGATGGGGATAGGGGAATTTAGATCGGTAATGGGGGGATGAATGGGGGTGAGAGGAAATTTAGATGGGGAAGAGGGAAATTCAGATGGGAGGAGAGGGAGTTTTCGATGAGAGGAGAGGGAAATTTAGATGGGAGGAGAGGGCGATTTACATGAGAAGAGAGGGGGATTTATATGGGAGGAGAGGGATATTTAGATGGTAAAGAAGGAGGTTTAGATAGGGTGGAGATGTGGTATTAAGATAGGGAGAGAAGGGATCTAGATGGGGCAGATAAGTGCTATATCTATGCAATGCGCAGTAATACCCCTTTATGTGCGCAGTGATATCACTATACATTCGCTAAAAGTTGCGCACGGAAAATTTTCAATAAGTATTTTATTTATTTAGCTATTATTTCTAAATTGGTTGAAAACCATCCTCATTCAAGACCATTTCATCACGAGAAAAATAGTTTTCCTAGTACATTTAGTTTTTGAGTAAATATAGAGATTAGAGTTTACGGGATTGTGCGGAATGATACCCCGTACTGTGAAATAGCTTAAGAAGAATCATTATATTTATAAATAACTTTTCCACTTTTCCAAGAAAATGGTGTATCGCAGAGTTTCGAATAAACACATCACGTCTCGAGACGTAAATGCCAAGCAATTATCCTGCGCTGAGAAGTAAATCTTTGCTGTGAGTTCTCCGTGGAGTTATGCCTCAGTAAGTACTACACATTAAACCGTAGAAATGAACTCAAGAAATAGTTTGAATGAAGTTATAAGTAGCAAATTCTCGTGTATTTTCTTTAGCTAAAAAAGAATCAAATCTCACGAGATAAAAACTTGCAAAGTTGTAGAAGTAGAAAAGTTTTATAACTAGCAACAGAATAAGCTAATAACTAGCAATAGAATGAGCTATTAACTAGCAACAGATTAAGCTAATAACTACCAATATATAAAGATAATAACTAGTAATAAATTAGGCTAATAACTAGCAATAGATTAAGCTAATAATTAGCAACAGATTTAAATAATAAATAGCAATAGATTAAACTTATAACTAGCAATACGTTTAACTAATAACTAGCAATACGTTAAGCTAATAACTAGCAATACGTTAAGCTAATAACTAATAATAGATTAAGCGTGTCCGGACAATTTGTCGCGGGGACAATTCGTCGTGGAAAATTTGTCGCGGGGAAAATTCATCGTGTACAATTTGTCGCGGAGACAATTCGTCGTGGACAATTCGTCGCAGGCAATTCGTTGCGGACAATTCGTCGCGTACAGTTTTCTATACTTTTTCTATATTCGTATTTATAAATTTTTAACTCAAATTCAACACGATTTTATACCATTTTATTAATTCATCTAATTACATCCAGAGATTTTGAGTTGGTTTGATCTGAGGTTTTAAGATTTATGTAAACTAGTACAATACCTGTTGTTCATTCATCGAGAATTCAATTAATATAGTGGGTTTAAGATTATATTCAAATGCACACTTATACATATTAATAATAATATATTCAATTTATCAAAAAAAAATTTTTTTTATTTTTAAAAATATAAGAATCAAAACTCTCATATTTCCAATTAATAATTTTCGTGTGACCTCCGTATCAATGATAATGCAGCAAATTATTTGTTTTCCTTTTCTATTTCTGTTTTCTCATTTTTCTCTTATTTACATCAACTATATGAAGCGCTATTGATAGAATGACTGTTTAACCCATTTTGTGACACACGGACGGACATACGGACGCGGCTACAAAGTCTTCATAATATTAAATTATTTAATTGATTTTGTTTATTTCAAATTTTTAATAATTTATTTCGATATATGGAATAATTAATTTCAAAATAATGGAAGATAACTTATTCATATGAAAAAATTTTGTATGGTAGATACCAACTTTTGCAGATATTGTATCATTAATTGTATTGTATCAAAAGAAATGAAAAATATTGCAAATAAATGGTGAAATGAAATATGAAACAAATTAATAATATGAAATACAGGAAAGGCAAAATATGGCGACGAATTGTCTGCAACGAATTATTCGCAACGAAATGTCCACGACGAATTGTCTCCGCAACGAATTGTTCTAGCACCTTTAAATATATCTGGTGACTATAATATTATAGTAAATATCAAGACTGCGATTGAGAAGGCCTATGGAGTCTAATTTAGCTGTCGGCAAATATTGAAAACCTATAAATTCAGCCGAACAGTTCTCGCCAGATTGGAAAAAGCAAATGAAATCCAACAGATTTCATACCTCAATCTAATTGTGAAACTGTAGACAATAGGTAATATCATAGGTAAAAATTATTTTGATAACAGTTCAATAAATGATTTCAATAACTGAATTGAATTATGTTTTAATTCATTCAGTTGAAAATATTGGAGTAAGAGCAGAGATAGGGATAATAGTTATTACATATATTTACCTACCATCAGTGTCCATAAAAGTTTATATTAAAGTTGCAGTCATCAATCATGCAGTATAATATATAATTTACCAGTTGCTTACATTAATACAGTCGGTGCAATAACATGGGTTGTAATTTCGTTCTCAGAGTCGCAGTGAACAGTAATGTACGAGGTTATAAGAATGAGAGCATTGACTCAATGAGAGGACTATAACTGAAAGCAGGGGTAACTAGAGATAAACTATGGTAACGGGATCTATCCAACACATATGAATAAATGGTCTATTTTCCTTTAGATAATTTACTATTGGAGTAAATGTGATTAAATTGTTTAAAATGTAGATAGGTCCTTTACCTTATATGAATAAGGAATTATTTATTCCTGGGATATTCCCTTAATATCACAGGAGATGTATTCATAAACATTTAAGTTTTCCGTTTCCAAATAATTGCGCAAATAGCTTTATTACCGAATCAAAATATTAGTTTAGACGACATATATTTCTTTCGATATAGTTTGTTTTGATAAAAATTAAAATTGATATACTTCAGAAGTATTATTAATATATTATATATATATATATACCCATTTATTTAATATAACATGAATATCTGCAAATCCATAAAAAGTATTTTAAACATATTTATTATGGTACATTATTTTATTTTAGGTATTATTAAATCTCGTAGAGTTTTGCCATCAATCAGGCGCAAAGAACAAGTGACACAAACATTCAAATTGATCAAAAATGAGTTATGGTCACAGTAGCGAAAACTGCCGCTTTGAATATCAATGATTTGCCAGTGATTTATCATGTGCTCTAAATTCTTGCTTTCAGTTGTTATGTGCTAATATATACAAGTAAAAAGGGCTCTAGGTATATTCCACCCCGGTATATTCCACCCAAGGTATATTCCACCCCGGTAAATTGCACCCCAGTGACAATGATCATTAGGGTAACAATAAAAATTCAAAATATTATTTTCAGATGGCCATTTGTTAAAATACTTCGTACCCACGAAGAAATAACTCAGACGATATCCTGAGACACTTGTACAATATTTAGAAGTAGCTCAAGTTAATTTTTGAAACTTTATCTTATTAGACAAAAATACATACATTTATAGTTTGGTCATTTATTTTGAAGTTTACATGTTGAGCAAGTTAATATCAATTATTTTTTATATGAAACTGTAGTATACACTCTTACAACAACAATGGTTGAAAGCTAGAGGTGAGGAGGGGGTCGACTGGCAGAGACAATCTATTCAATAATTTTGCTTTTTGCTTATAAGTTGTTGTTTGAATTCTAGGAAAAAAACTTCTTTTTTCAAAATCTCTCCATGTAAAAGAGGTAATGATAGCCACAATGTAAGGGGACCGTCACCGAAGAAATATCAAATTTTATCATTTTTTTTCATTGTGTAAATAGTTGCTTTACAACCTTCTTATAGTGTTTGCAAAATACCAGAGGTATCGTGTAACTCTAACTTCCCTGGGGAGAAGGAAAAAGGGAAAAGAGGGCCGGGGTGTAGGGAGTCAATATGTACTCTAAAACCCATCTCTCAACCAATTATAATTCGTAATAATTAATCATCTCGCTATGTCTGGTATCTAACCTACCACTAATAACACGCCCACTAAGAATTGCAAAGAAATATTCCTCAGTTACCCGCAGACCTTCGCGAGAGTAGTATGCTGCGTGCCAGATTATCAAATTTTGAACGGGAGATTTCTCGTTACTTCAGATATGTGAAGCTATGGCTTAGCAGTTTTTTGCATTCGATTCTCCCCGGAGTTTTCTACAAACTCTGGGAAAGTTTTATTTAATTTTCGAATTGTTTTCCTTTTTTTGGCGCCACCCTGTATAGTCTACTATAATTAATGCAAAATCTAATAGCTGTGTCTACTACAAAGTCTACTGTCTGTACTGCAACTCTTACTTTCCGTTTTCCTTGCAACCATTTTCTGAATATATTCGCTCATGCATTTATTCAACACATCTTCAGGGGAATTTTTAACAGCGAGAGACAGCTCGAAAAAAAGAAGTGCGAGAATTCGTTTTTGAACATCACTTCTCTAAATTGGCTGTGTATGAAACAACGCAATGCAATTTGCATTTATCATAACAAATAATCTTTATCATAAAATTTTACAATGAAAAGAATAAAGAATGAACCAATAGGCGACATATACTCGGGAAATTTTAGGTGATTATACAACTTGTATTGATTCAAGTTATTAAATGCTACACGTTGATTTGATGACTGATTCATATTTTGTAATAGATTCAACGAAATTTAAACCCTCTAACAGAACGAAATGTAGATTTTGATGAAAAATCAAATACTTAATCCTTCTAAAATGGGTTATGTATGATTATCCTTTTTTCCTAATGATATTATTTTCATAATTAGTTCTCTTGTAATTGTTTGCACCACTTTTACCTTTTTGACTCAACAAATACTGAAATGCAAACTACAATAGATAGTTTTAAAGTCTCAGCAATTAAGTACTTCCGATAGTTAGCAAAAAAGTTCCTCATCTATGAACTTCAAGTAAAAGAAGAACTAATTGCCTCGTTCTCCCTCGGCTTAATGGATTCTTAGACAGAGAGAAGAGTTCCTTAAAGTAATCATGGGCAATTTTTGGGATTTTCATTTTTGTAATAGCTAAGAATTAAACAATAAGATTTTACCGAAACTTCATTTATTGTTACCAATGTTTGCTGTGAAGTGTTAAAATATGAAATAAACATCATTTACGGTGAAATAAGTGCAAGTGAACGATTAAAACAACCATCATTATTTATTTATTGTAAATTAGGTGCAAAGTGGAGGATTAAAACAACCATCATTTGTTGTGATTAAGTGCAAGGTGGAGGGTTTAAACGAGAAATTTTAAGAAAATTAAAACAAAAATCCAAATGTGTAAAGATTTGGAGAATATATGAAACTAGCTCACAGATATTAGTTTTAAGTGTTAGCTTTCTGTGTTGGAAGTATAACGTTTCACGTATTTAAATTGAAATCTTACATAATAAAAGAAATGTATAATTGTTTTAGATATTCTGTTCTTACCATTCACACTATGAGGTATTTGTAAAAATAGGTGTCCGGAAAACTGCCAGGCGGAAAACTGCCAAGCGGAAAACTGCCAGGCGGAAAACTGCCGAAGCGGAAAACTGCCATGCGGAAAACTGCCAGGCGGAAAACTACCAGTCACTTAATGGGAATTTATGTATTTTTTACTTTTATTATTAGTTATAAATACATTTAAAGAACATTTTGTTTAAAAAAACGGCGTCAGCCCTTCATTAAGGGATTAAAGGGACATCAATTTTTACTGTTATAAAAATATAGATATTGGATTACTTAATATCCAAACGAAAATTATATTTCAACGAAGCTACCTTATTAAACACACAGTAAACCAAACTTCAGTACACATAAGGAAGTAACAATTACCATTTTATATTTATTTGCTATGTCACGTATATTTTAAAAAACATGTTAAGTAAAATTTCCTATATTAATGTCACAATATTACCTTCGGTTCAAAAGCGAACGTTAAACCCCGCGTACTGATTTGTGATTAATAGCTAATTAGATATTCTTATAATTAATTAATCTTAAATTATACAATAAATTAAGCGTATGTTAAATCAACATATATGTATGTTCAATATTTATTATATTTACATTTTTATTCTCCATGTCAATAGCACAACTCATTTATTTTTACAATATTCCTTCATATGTAACAAGCATTATTAATTTAATGTACAATCTAATTCGATCGAGTGAAATTGTGAGAGATTTAGGTACTATTGGTAGGTAATAGCAGTTTAATAATCATAGATGTTGTGTTGCAAATTCTAAATATTTCACAAACATATATCGAAGTTGTTAGCGATATCTGTTAGCGAATATTAGGCTTGAAGACTTGTTCAATTCTCAAATTATATAAAAAAAATTAGACAGTTAGCACGTTATGAACTGATAATTTAAAGATGCGTTGTGTAAACAAAGAAATTGTACTCTGGCCCTAATACTAATATTTCTTTGCTTCTTCTCTGAGTATTTTAAACCTTTTCTAAGAAAGATTTTAGTTTTTAATTTCTATATAATATTTCATATATATCTTTAATATTTATATATTAATTGTCTACATTTGTCTATTATCTTTGTTTTGTATATTAAGTAAAAATGAATGTTCCTTAACTCCTTAACGTTTAATTATAAATTAAAATGTTATTGGTGATTAAAGTCTTTAAATTGCCAGTAAATGACTGGCAGCTTTCCGCCTGAGAGATTTCCGACTGGCAGTTCTCCGCTTCGGCAGTCTTCCGCCTGGTAATTTTCCGCCTGGCAGTTTTCCGTGTACCGTGTACACAAAGATAATTAATGTAAGCCAGATGAAAATACAATTATAAAAGATGCACCATAAACCATCACCTATTACACTGCATCTTGAAAGCACTATTAGTAAAGCAGTTATCTACTAAAAAGTAAATATTGTTCATATTAAGGGTACCTAATGTCAAAAACAGATAAAAAAACTGCTGAAGATAAACACTTCTGTAGCAAAGAAAAGAGTTCTTGCGAGGTGTAATGTAAATGAGTTCACCACAGGATTTAGGGTAATAAATTACCCGATAGTTCTTCATTTTCGGTCATACATATAAGCAAAAATATATAAATTTAATATTTTTACTATTTTTTATTTTTTTTTTGCTACATAGATTTTCCTTTTATGATCGAAAAATAGAACTGTCGAATAATTTACCCTACCTGTCTGGCTTATTCACTATTAATTTTCATGTTTGACTTGCAGTTTGCAGAAACTAGTAAAGTCCAGTTTGCAGAAACTTTAAATTTGTTTTTAGAAGGTTTCTGCAATAACAGAAACAATACATACGTAGAAGACATATTTGGAATTGAAATAAGAGATAATATAAAAGGAAATATAAAAAACTAATCCACTATTTAAACAAAAAACTAGTTACTGGTCAATATTGAGGTTGAATGAATATATTTTCCACCATTAATGTATTCCATTATAGTCAATTCATACCTTGTGAATTGACTGTAAAGCGTTAGAATCCATATCATATTCCTGAACGATAACTCATATGAATAATAAAATATTAATAGTTCCTTCCATCATTTACTGAAAACTAAATAAAATAAAATTGGAAACATTCATTTCTTTCTATCGGTTCATACTCTAAGTTAATAAATCAATTTGCTACAATAATTATTCATGGCATGAGATGATTTGAAGTAAGTTAAGTAAGCCAGAGCACATTGGAACGACTTTATGCAGTCGTTATGGCATGAAATTAATGCTTTGATTCCCAATGGAGAGCCTTTGAATACGATTTCAGTTCCAGTTTAGGCCATTCCTAAAGGCCGCTAATGCATTTTGTATCTGGGAATGAACCTATTCCAACATGAAGCTGTGTGTGCGATATTTAATTATTTATATTCTATATTTTAAATGAAACTCATTGGGTAATAATCAAACAGTGTCTGCTACTAATTGATGAATAATTAAGTAGAGATAATTTATTTGAAAAAAATATAAATCAATAATGCTTAATCATCTTTTATCAATTAGTTAATAGAAAGACTTATTTTTTTAACATTCACAATTAATCAGAAAAAATCAAGTACTCAGAACCTCTTGCAAAACTGTTCAATTAATTAATGGAGAAAAATATCATTTATAGCATTAATAATTTCTTCTTTGTAGCATTAACTTAATCTTTAATTGGGATAATCGGACACTCTCTCATGTACGAGAATATTTTAAATGAGAGACAAGCACTTGTAATACCACGAAAAAATGAAAACTAAACGTAGAAATGAAAATGAGTGACATTTGTAATCAAATAACCTTTATTTCAAACCACATCATTTTATGATACTTCAAAATGAAAAAAATAATCTGCAAATTGGGAAAACAGTGTTATGAATTATTGTTCAGTTCCAAATTTTGGTCACATACCAAAAGGTGTAAAATTTAAAATAACGAGATGAAAAGTCAAACTATATTAATTTTTGTATGATCGAAAAAGTGAAACCGTTGAATAATTTGTTACTTATTCTACTTAAAATCCTAACATAGTGTTTATTCTCATCAACATATCGAAATTATTTGTACTTACTAACATGGTGAACATTTATAAATTGCATATAACTGTATTCAAACTGAAAGAAATTATTATCGACGGAGTTTTTCCACCCAAACATTTCCTGATGAGGGATCAGAATTCCACCTACGGACAACTTCTCCCTCACTCAATTTAAAACTTTCTTAGACTCCCATTAACTTCTGAGCAAACCAATCTTTGTTGCACAATGGTGTCGTCAAATAATTTTATTCCGTATTCGTTTATGCAGATTCTGGTCAACTGCATCACAAATATTTCAACATATCTAACAATATTCTTAGTTGTTGGACAGTTACAGAACTCGGACGATAGGCATGAACATCACATGACATAAACAAATCAAATTTTTAGAAATTTTTGATTTACCCATTTAAGTTCCCACCCACTTCCCGATTACTGCGAGCTCCCATATATTGTTCCTAACAAAAATGAAGCCGTGGATTGATAGGCTTGTGTATTAAATTGTTTACCAAAGACCTACCTATTCACAACGTATATTCTAAATTATGATAAAAAATTTAAATTATCATAAAAATTCTAAATTATGGTAAAAATTCTAAATTTTGGTAAAAATTTTAAATTATGGTAAAAATTCTAAATTTTAGTGTCTATGTATAATTAACAGACAATTTATTTCGATAGATGGTAATGTGGTACAAAAATTTCAATATTAGTAATATAACCATCAATAGAAATGAACATTTTGTTCAAGAATTATTTCTCCTAATTTGAAAAGTGGTAAAAGTTAATCAATTCAGTTTAAGTTAGATCATGTTTCAACTCGTGTGAACCAATTTGAACTTCTCAAAACATATTTGAGCTTAAAATTTCGATAAGTAAGAATCTCTTAAATTTTAATACTTCATAAGCTAACTTTAACTAATTTCGGTGTTTGCAGATATCACTTTTTGACTAATGAAGATCATTAGTAGATTTTTCAGAAGTATCTCTCAATCAAAAGTCGAAACTCTTCTAATTTTAGTGGATGTTTCTAATGAAGCGTTTAATCAATTGGCTTTAATTGACCTCTCTCATTCTTTAATTACAAAACAGTATTTATTATTTAGACAATCTATATTCGAGCCTTCAAATATTTTTTATTATATGATGGAATTTATCAAGTATTAGAATAGTGATTTCAATTGAATAACTGACTGTATCACAGGAATTCAGGCAACAATTAATGTAAGTTCCATGTGTATCTGTGCCATTTTTTACCTTTTCAATCCTATTGGCGAAAGGCTTATATATATCTTCACCATGCTACATTCTCCACATAGAAATTAAAAAAATCTTTGAAATAACTTCAATAAAACGAAGGTCCTCAATTCCGGCAGATCGAATTTCAAAGTACCTTCAAATCCAAGTAATTAAAAACCATTGGATTGAAAGCATCAAATGAATTTTTGTAGGCGGATCATCATTCCAAAGAGTTCCTCCTTTCAATAGAATTCCTCATGCATTACTCATTTGAGCATATTAGAGGTCTGTAAAAGAAATCTATTGAAGTATACAACCTACAATCAGTATTTATTTACATTTATCATATTGATTTTATATGTCCTTGTATATAGAATATTGGACAATGGACATGTCCATTTTCATTGACAATCTTTTGGATCCTAATTACATATATATTTATTATCAATATGCGTTTATTCTGTTCACAGCCCCTATTAGCTCTATCCTGTAGCTGTCTGTGGTGAATGGAAGAGAAGGGGGATGGCATCACTTGGGCCATGAAAAGTTGTAAACTTGATTACCTACATTTTATATTACGTTTACAATTAATCTACATGCAGTTTTAGAGAATTGTGCAAAGGTTACGATTTTCAACTACGAAGTCTTAAAGATTTTTGTGTTAGGTAGTTGGCGAGCAGGCTTTATTTACTATTACTACCACCCTTCCATTTTCCTCTTCCTTTTATGATCATTGTCACTGACTGGTGGAAGTTGATTTTGTTCATTGAGCCACTTTCTCTTTCGACTGCTTTTTTTTCTCTTTTTTTTTCCTCAATCAGTTTGACGTCTGAAATATGGCAGTTGGCAGTCATTTATCTCTTTTCTAAATTAATTAAGTATTATTTTCATAAAATTTCAACCAAAACATAAATATTATAAAGCTTTGATTTGTAATTAAAGTAAATTTCAAATTGAAAAATATTAGAAAAGATTCAAATTACTAAATGAAGTTAAAAGTATAATAAAAATGATCAATATTTTGTCCCCTTATTTCAAAACCTACCGTAGCCAGGTATAGCGCAATCATAGATCAAATTTAAACGATTCAGTAAATTAATTTATTATAGCTTTAATGTATTTCAAATTTCCCTTGTGATTCAAACTAAAACCTTTCACCAATAATTCTCCACAGTCTGTTGAAATATTTATTTAACCTGACCCACCTTCTTGTGACCAACCCCGTAGGAAAATACGTAAATGGCAGATTGTCCATAACGGTGAATATTGAATGTATTTCGTCTCAAATTATACCAATTTTCAAATATATCAGGTCATGTTTTTTGTAGAGTTTTTAAATGTTATAATAAATTACAATTTGAATCTTTTAAATATATTATAAATTACAATTCAAATCTTTCAATTTTCACATGAATTTCAATTCGAATCTCGTTAAATCATTTCTAGTCGTAGATGAATGATCTTTTTATCATTGATCACAAGCTGACGAATTAAATAGTGTGGTTTGAATGGTGTCATTGACATTCAAATGTATTCACTTCTCAAGCCATTAAAACTATTGTCCGATAAGACTGTGACAATCATTGCCCAATAATTGCACCCCTGGACGGTTAAACTCTCATTTATCACAAAATGTTTACCCAGAGAACTAAAAACTTTAATGGCTTCCTATCACGAAAGGAGAATGAGATCACAATTTTTTTTTTCAAATTGAAAAGTATTATAAATTATTCCTCAGAGTCCAATTTACACCCTAATCGTTTAAATAATTTTATTTACCGGGTTCCAACTACCAAAACAAACAGAAAATATTTGATAGCTAAATTATGAAAAAAGTATATAATAATTAAAATGTAAAATATTATTATTCCAGAAATGTTCTGATAACTTAAAACTTACCTTATTCCCGCAATAGAGCAAGAATAATCACACTGATGATATAAACATTTATTTCTTCACAAAAAACTGTATATGCATTAGGATAAATTATAGTATTAGCAAGGTGTAGCATTTCTTAATGGCATCAGCAGGTTGATTGATTTGTAAATGCAAACCATAATGTGGAAATAATGTGGAAACTTGATACAAGATGCTCCTAAAAGAAGACTAGTAGAAAAATTGGTCTGTGGACAGAAAAATCCAACCAAACCACAACCTATTCATCTGCAGTTTCCATTTATACTTCATCTAAAATCACATGTGTCATACATAAGGAGATAAAAAATATGCAATATGATTACAGATAAATGATAGAAAGTAAAAGCTAGACAAAGTACAAATCTCAAGCGACACTCCACCTACTCACGCGACACTCCATCCTTTTACATATCTTCACAAGCGAAATTTACACTAATCACCACACCTGTATATTGTACAACCTATCACTACAACGTCTACATTTATAGTAAAACAAAAAATAGTAACAAAATAGGTGACATGACCCAGGTACAAAAATGATACTAAATATCTCTTAGTGACATCTGGTGGACAACTGGATATGAAATTAACTGTTTAAATTGAAAATGAAAATGGTCTACTGTTATCTAGCGTATTTAATATAATTATTATATACTTTTTTCTTACAAGATGGAAAAATATGGAACTGTCTGATGATTTAACAAGTACCCGGCCTATTTTATTTATCTTGAAATCTGTAAAATTTTCTTAATATTCATAAAATTGAATGTTTTTCCTAGAACAATTCAATTGTCATAATAAATAATGATGAAGATAAATTGCATATTATAAACTTTATTTGTTCAATCAATTTTGCTGTCACTTAGCAGTGATACGTCATGAGAAGTTGTAGCCCAGATGTTGTCTCACATTGCAGTGCAAGGTGAGTTGCCAAGTATCATAATACTGAGAATATTCAACTAAAGTGATACCAAAGGGAAGAATAAGTATTATGCTTTATATTATTTCTTTTTATTATTAAAATGATGTACTATTGAATAATATTTATATTTTTCATTCATTCACGAGTATATAATAAATATTCATTCATTTACTTCTTATTAAGGGGACCGTACTTGGTTCTTGAAAATATTTTTACTAACGAAGCTACGGCTCTGAAACTTAGTACCCTAATATATAATTGAATTTTCTATCGTTTTTGTTCCCATAGAAACGAATTATTCGAATTTCGAACGTATTTGTACCCCTTTCCGAAAAAGCTTACGGATCCTAAAATTTTGAAGGCATTGGGGTTCTTTGCATTCGATTTTCCACCCAATTCTATATTCTATAATATTTTTCCTCCTTACCATTATGCTATTTTGTAATTTGATCTTTTGATACATTATTCTGTTAAAGTACATGTTTTATGATATTAGGATGTGTCAATATCCAATTTACGAAGATTTGTCGACGGATCGTCTTGTCGACGAAAAGTCCTGTTGACGAAACGTCTTGTCGACGAAATTTCTGTTGACGAAACGTCTGTCGATGAAACGTCATTAGACTCTCATTATTCATAGTTTTCAAACATGCAAGTTTCGTGGATAACATTTAAAATAACGAGTTAAATTATAAAAAATCATTTATTTAGGATTAAAAATGGAAAACCGTCCGACATATAGGAACTCACCCTAATTTAAATAATTTGAATGTTAAATACATCTTCACTACAAAATTCAGCATGATTTTCATTCAACAATGATATCTTTATTATTAAACATCATTATAATTATATAACTCAAATTAAATAACCCTTTACACGATCACAAATCATGTTTTTACATTTGCAATATTGGATAACTATTGTATGATAAAATTAATTATTATACATAGGCTATTCCGAAGTAAATGCATCTTACTCTACAACATCTTCCCACACACCAAATAAACATTTTCACTTTTCAGTCGTGTGTCGCTCATCTCGTCAGGTTTTAGCAAAGCTCCGTAAAGCTTCTGATCACATTTGCAACATTTTGATCGTGTGGGAAGTATATTTCAGCAAATAGATATTATAGAAACTCCTGCTGAATGTCAGGTGGTGTTCTTCAGAGGATAATAATTCACTTATATCGCAGTGTATAAATGTCCATGAGTCGAAAACGAGACATCAGATCTTTGGGTTTAAAGGATCACTGAATAATCATGACTTGAGGCAAGAATGTGATTAACAGAGATTAATGGGATCAAAGAACGGCAAGAGAGGTTTAGAAAGGAAGGAGAATTGAATGATGTACTCGTTATCTAGATAGCTGCATTTACTGTAGAATATCAAGCAGGGAAATATAAACGAACTTTCTTTTGTGACAACTCTTGCGTAACCTACCTATGTAATATAAATAAATACAATTGTAAATACAATCAGGTCCGATTTTTTAATAATTACCTAAATTATTATTAACGATATATGATTCAATCTATAAGAACTCACTATTTATGACTTAGTTTGTTCTTAATTGTGTATAATCGGACGTAAATTTGAATGATCCTTTTTACGATTGATCCCATGTAAAAAATGAATAAAAGCTAGCAATTACTAGTTTGAGTATAATTCGCTCATGATATTTTTGGCATTAAATCTAACCACAAATTCCATCCTTGTTCATCACTAACTAACATATATTTAATCTGTGTATATATAGTAATGTAATTCTCTCATCCAATCTTATAGACTGAATGTAATTGGAGGTGCTTATTAACTCAAATAATTCATGCATAAAATCCCAGGTATTGAATTGCCACCATCCGAATATCCGAATGAGGATCAGTAATATTGGTGTTGTAATATGTAGCAGAGTAATCTAGTTACAGGTGGATAAACTCGGTAACGCGTTAATAACTCAGAGGTATAACCCAGTGTAATAATTACACACAAGCGTTTTCAGGTGTTCTTTAGGATTGAAGGCTTGTTCAAATTTCACACATGTCAAATGAGAAGCCGTTCCGGTTCCTCCGAGTGATTTTTTAGCACTGAGAGGAGACGGTACTGTGTTAATGTGTCCGATGAAATTAAAGTAACGATACATTTTTTCAATGACACTGAAGCACTGAGAGGAGACGGACCGGACCGGACACGTCATGAATAGAACACTGATACATGTGAACAAGCCTAAATCAATGTAAACCTTCCGCCAGTTTAACTCGAATGTTTCAGTGAATTTAATCTGATGATAGTAATTTTTTTATTGCTTTTCATTATTGGCTGTATATAATAATAATGAAAGCCTTTTCAGTTGGCATGTAATTTAAACTAAGAATTCTAACATATTTACCTGTAAATGATAAATATTTTTTTTTAATGTATATAAATTAAACAAAGTTATAAGAATTATGTATTTTATGTGATTTCTCGTATTATGAAATTATATTCAATATCATTATGCAATTTTTCTATTTTTTTATCATTTCTCTATGAATATTGAACACGGATTTTGATGATTTATTTTTATTTTAATGAAATGGTTATTTTATAAAATTATAAATAGAAGTAATTTCCGATCAATAAACTCATGCTTACCTCCTATAGACTTAACTAGAGTTATATGAATAGAAATCAGGTTTTCTGGCACTGAGCCAAATTCAGTAACTTCTTGTTAGAATGTTTTGAATGGTATTTGTGTGATACACTTCTCTAGAGTGTGATAAAGTCCTTCCACCATTGAAACTTACTGCAGTCGTGCTTTGAAGCTTACAGGCTAAACTAAGCAAAACTTTGCCTCCGATACCTCCACCATTTCCATTCGAATACACACTGAAGTCTCTGCTCACAGAATGTACAATTGGTTTGGTGATTGCTGTATAAAAGGTATTTTAATACCATCTAACATATTAAAAATGTATTATTAAAAATTAAGTATTTTAATTTAATTTATAATTATATAATAGTATTATTACTATTGTATTGTACTAATTCATTGTACTAATGCATTGGAATTGGTATTGTAACAGAAGTAATGAAATCTTGTTAACTTTAGAAGGTTGCAATTCTTATTAAAATATGCAGTGAATGGCTGTTCACGATTAGGAATGCCTAATAAAACGCCTTATATGAATAACACGTGAAATGCATGATTAGCTCATTTGCATATACTAGAATTCTTAACCCTAATGAGTTTGACGTGTATTTTTCAGGCACATATTTTTGAATTACTTTATATCATTTATGTTATTCGTTTAAATTTACTGGCCTTTCCTACCAAATATATTTTTGTATTTAATTTCTTTTTAAATGTACGTATCGTCCTAAATTCCCGTAAATCACCTAAATTATGGAATTAATTGTACTTTGGTGATGTTTGGCAAGCTAGAAATACAGTTTGATTAGACAATACGAACGAATTTGATTACATTTTCATTAAAAACAGGTACATGCGCGAGCTGTGATTAGCTCACACTCCGCCCAATCACAGATGTGGTCTCTCAGTTGCCAATGTCTTAAATATTGATGTATTTATTTCTCCTTATATATTCAATATTTTTACTTGAAATTTGGTACGTATTAGTCTAGTATATATACTAACAACTTTTAAAAAGTACAGCACCGTAGGTTTATGAATAAAACATGTGTTTTTTCTTAACACATAGTCAAACTCTCCTGTTTATTTCGACAGTCAAACTCATTAGGGTTAACCCTAATGAGTTTGACTGTTATAATCAACGGGAGATTACAGTGTATGTTTTTCAAGTTGTAAGTGTATATACTGAACTAATGTGTATCAAATTTCAAGTAAAAATATTGAACATATATAAATAAATACGTGCGTATTCATTAACCAAAATATATTTCTAGGTTGCCACACGTCACCAATATACAATGAATTCCATTATTTACGTGATTTACGCTGATATACGCAGATACGTACATATTTTTAAACTTTTAATACAAAAATACATTAGATAATTATTTAGGAACAAAGTCAAGAGAGACCAGTAAATTTAATGGAATGACATAGCAGATATAAAGTTATTTTAGAAAATGTGCCTAGAAAACACACGTCAAAATCATTAGGGTTAAGAAATTAACAATGTCAATTAATAATAAAACTCTCTAATTAATTTTAGCTTATTTTTGTCAAAAGAAATAACATCTTGAGGCATATCTTAGCTTTTTGTTTGAATTTCAATCTGAAATTTTTTTTATCTAAATTTAAAAAAAATTGTCATTATTTTTTATTTAAAAAAAAAAAAAAAAGTTTATAGAAAAAGTTATAGGTAAAGGGCTATTAGACGACCTTAGGAATTTCGGTCTGAACAGAACATATTAGCTCCTATACATTTTTCTGTAGGACCAACTCCCAAGCAGTTCTATACTATTGAACGTGAGAATTTGAGAAAAAGGTTACTGAGATAATGGAGGAAGTAAAATATTTTTTAATAAATGTTTAAAATTTAAAAAAAATATAATTTTCTTAAAAACATATATGCTTTTCGTCCCAGCCAGAGGACTCATCAGATCGCTTCGGGGGTCAACCACAGAATTATAAAACACTGGAACTGGAACTGGAACTGGATTTCGGGGGGATTCTAGAATATGGCTTTTCAGCGCCACTGTCCCCCCTCCTGGACCCCTTGACTTCACACCCCCCCAGCCCCTTCCGCAGGGCCGAGACCTCATCTTCCAGTCCTCAACCCCCACACACAGAATTATAAAACACAGGCTTATAAAACACAGAAAGAACACAAGAACAACAAACGACATTGGGAGGCGAGTTAGACAATGTTCTACTCAACGTATAGGAATGGAATTTTCCATGAGTTTTCTTTGGTATATTTGCAGGGTAACTAAAGAAAAAAAAATCGGAAAAAGTGAAAAATAGCGGGAAACGTCCCCTTAACACTGCATGATATTTTTACAATATGTTGATTGAATGAAAATGCAAATATGGTATCCCACATTGCAATCAGTTTATTTCTAATATGAATACTTATACAGGGTGTCCGACGCTTTAGTTGCCAAACTTTAACATAAGGTTGAATTCGTCAAAATCCACACTTTTTATTCTATGAAGGTATGGTCAAAATGCTTAGTTAAAGAGTTACAAGGTTAGGAAAGTAGTATCTGAACTATTTATTATTATTAGTTAACGTCATTTTTTAATGTTGCGGTAAGAAACAAAACATTTTTAACAGTAATTATTAGGAGCACAAGAAACATTATCTTAAATTAGGTTACATGTTTACTGAATGTGTTCAATTTGCCGCCCATTCGTTGCTATGCAAGCGTTCAAACGTTTTTCCCGCAAGGATTCGTGAAACTCCTGATGTCTTTGCTCGCGTCCGCCAATAATTGGACAAACGTTTGAACGGCTGCATCGCAACAAATGGGAGGCAGTTTGAACACATTTTGCAAACATGTAACCTAATTTAATATTAAGTTTAAAGCTCCTGATAATTACTGTTTTTAACTTTTAAATACAAAATTATATTTTATATTTGTGTATGAACAAATTAATGAAGTGCCGGTAAATTTAAAGGAATGACATTAAAGATATAAAGTAATGTAAGAAGGATGTGCTTAGAATATTTAAGAAATTCTGGCAACAATCAGATAGCTGTGAATTAGATGTAATTTAAATTTTATGTTTACGACTGCAATTTGCTGAATTCAAGACTTCAGAAATAATAATTGTTACATTATATTATTTTTATTATGATTGGGAAAATTCAAAATAAATGTATTACCACTCTTAAACGAGACGATTTAACAGAAAGTAACTTACTCTATTCTTACCGCTAATACCATCTTTCCGAGTACTTTGAGCCTAACTAAATGTCCAAATACAGTAGAACTCCTCTATAGTGGATGAGTTACGGAGTACCCCGTATAGTAAACGAATTTTCTGAAGTCTGCCATAAATAGCTTTCAGTTTTCTTAAAACTCACCGTAATTCATCGCAGATTAAAAGAAAATTTGATCACTATACGGAGTACAACCTTACCATTCACTACACAGAGGAGTTCACTCTACAGGAGCTCACTATAAAGGAGTTTACTATACAGTTGTTCGACTATAAGCACATTATTCTACCTAACTCTACAAGGTTTATTATTTATCTATATTAGCAGGATAGAGCATTAGTGGAAATACTATCTTTTGGTTGGGTATGTTTTAGAGCGTATTAGGTAGTTTTCTTGTATTTATCTAAGAAATGTAATATGCATCCTTATCCCATTTCTGTTATCCACATTACATTTAATATACACTGTAATTTTTGACACAAAGTCATTACCCGCACACTTTGGATGTTCAGATTTCGGAAATTGCCTTCCAAATCTAATATGGAAATACTATTGTACACTGTACAGTATGGGCCACAAAAATGTTTCCGCTTTTTCAAATACTTGTAAATCGTTAGCCAAAGGACGAAATTTTTTTATCTTGGTTTCTTTTTCTCTGCCTCCTATTGTGTTGAAATTTTAGTTAAATGTATTACACACTCGTTATATATTTAATGTTAACTTCCTGTTAGACTAGCTCAGCTATATTAAATTACCTATTGTTTCAATAACTATGTATTACTTTTAATGAGAAACGGACATAAGGTCTAAAGTCGATCACACTTCCGTCGAGGGTTAAATACCCTGTCTTGTTGGTTCTGAAGCCGGTCTGTCTTGAACATTACTCAGTGAGAGATGGGTTCCACTCATCTCTCCATAGACTTCTAATTGTATAACATATTTACTCTTTAAATAAACTCTATGTCTTAACGTTGTTAACCCACTGATTTAACCTAATTCTAACAGGTTATGGGCCCAGTGAACGATAAGAGTTTATAAATCAAATTATGTTTAAACAAATTAGAAGTTTATAATAGTAATAAAAACGAAGTGCTGTGAAAAAAGTGTTAACCTATATGAAACATATCACTTAAAACGCTTGCGTAAGCAAATCGTGCTCACGCGCTAATGAGGTCAATTATAATGATTGCTCTAGCGAAAAATGCACTTGTGTTATAATATAATGATTTAGTATTTTTGCGGAAGAGGTGTCAAGAGAGGTCACAAATTACCTTTAAATCTGTGACCTTATCCTTTGGTAAACAGTCTTTCAACAAAAGGTTCTTGCGAACTAAGGCTGTGTTACTGTTCCAATTAAATATTAATAATTATATTCAGTGCAGTTATTCTTATGAATTAGAATAATGTTAAAACATCAATTCAGTTAAACAGTAAATCAAGTTAACTGCTTTGGTTGTTTATTTTTGTTAAAGTATTGAATGATAGTAAATACTTATATTCAGTGCAGTTATTCTTATGAATTAGAATAATGTTAAAACATCAATTCAGTTAAACAGTAAATCAAGTTAACTGCTTTGGTTGTTTATTTTTGTTAAAGTATTGAATGATAGTAAATACTTATATTCAGTGCAGTTATTCTTATGAATTAGAATAATGTTAAAACATCAATTCAGTTAAACAGTAAATCAAGTTAACTGCTTTGGTCGTTTATGTTTGTTAAAGTATTGAATGATAGTAAATACTTATATTCAGTGCAGTTATTCTTATGAATTAGAATAATGTTAAAACATCAATTCAGTTAAACAGTAAATCAAGTTAACTGCTTTGGTTGTTTATTTTTGTTAAAGTATTGAATGATAGTAAATACTTATATTCAGTGCAGTTATTCTTATGAATTAGAATAATGTTTAAACATCAATTCAGTTAAACAGTAAATCAAGTTAACTGCTTTGGTTGTTCATGTTTGTTAAAGTATTGAATGATAGTAAATACTTATATTCAGTGCACTTATTCTTATGAATTAGAATAATGTTAAAACATCAATTCAGTTAAACAGTAAATCAATTTAACTGCTTTGGTTGTTTATGTTTGTTAAAGTATTGAATGATAGTAAATACTTTCAACAAAAGGCTCTTGCGAACTAAGAATTCTGTTTTTTGTTTCAATTGAATATTAATAATTATATTCAGTTATTCTTATGAATTAGAATAATGTTAAAACATCAATTCAGTTAAACAGTAAATCAAGTTTAACTGGTTTGGTTGTTTCAAGAAACATTTCAGAAAAACACGTGGGCTAACAAATTTCGTTTGAAGAAAAAGCTCTACAATCTAAAATTGAAGTCTCCTGATCTACTCGACTTTCATTTGAAGGAACTAACTGAAGTTTTTCAAGAGCTTGCCTTGTTAAATCAAGTGATCAGTGAAGAGGATAAAGTGATTTGTCTTCTGTCATCACTGCCAGGGCCGTTTGAAGTGCTTGTCACTGCACTTGAAGCTCAGACAGACATCCCTAACTGGATTACCGTAGCTGACACACTCCGGAGTGAAGCTGAAAAGTTGAGTATTCTTCTCAAACTAACAACTACTCATCCCAGAGCTACCCCAATCTGGATACACCCAGCAAGGAGGAGGATACGGCACTTGAAACAGTGGGGGGTACTATGGACAGCAGCAGAATTACTATGCACAGCAGCAACAGACACCGCTAACCCAAATCTCTTACGGCAACTGGGGACAACAGGCACCGGGCGGTTGGAATGCCGCAACCACTGGACAAGCTGCCGGTACTTGGAGTGGCTATGGACAACAAACCGGACAAACGCCCCAGCAAAGCTGGAGCAACTCCACATACTTGTGGTGGCTATGGGAACTACAACTACAAGAAGTAAAATAAGTAAAGACTTGTTTGTTTGTAAATAGCTACACAAGAAAGTGGTAGTGTTAAGTTGCTATAATGACTTAGTTTAACTGACATTTAACTTACGCCATATTGTAGTTCTATTCACAGTAAATAAATAACCTGATGTTAGTCTAGTGGTAGGTTTAGTTAACTTTCGCCTCTACGGTTCTTGCACCGGTGTACAACTTGCTTCAGCATTTGTGAAGTGAATTCTCAAATTAATTGAAATTAGGCTTTTGGATAGTAGTTAGATAGAATTTTTATTGCTTTTTAATGATCAGCAGATTAATCTTTGAATCGTAACAAAAACTACCGACACAGCATTTAATTATTATTTTAATTGATGACTCAGCATGTTTACTTAATAGAAGTACGCGGTCTATTAGGTGAGCATATGAATTGAATACAGATGAATTGATATTCATACTGTGAATATTTGTGAATATTTAGAAGTGAATATTTAGAAATAAATATTTTTTCATTTTGAAATACTAATTAGATTTTGATGATTAGAAAATTTTAAAGTCAAAATAAATTAGGAATTTGCAGGAATGAAATATTTTTAAATTAATATACATAAATGAAATGGTTATATTTATAACTAATTTGCAGTAAAATATTAAACGATCTTTCAATTTTTCTGAAGAAAGAATTTAATAGTAAATTTTATTCAATAAAATAATTAAAAAATAGAAATTCTATTTTTAACGGAAGGATGTTAATTTTAATTGCATGATTATTAAGCAATGTTAATTTTTACAAATTAAATTGAAATAAAATAAGCAAGAATGTCACAATATGTTTAGTTCAGTTTTGATGTGTATTCATACTATTTTTTATGTTATATGTAAGTTTGAAATATTTTATATACATAGTATATTTTCTTTTTGGATTTCTGAAGACTCTAATTTATATCGACATTCAGAAATAAAAAGAGGGGAAGAAAGGAATTATTTGAAATAGAATTAAACCATTAATAAATGTTTAAAATTCTTGCAGTTATAGGTTTGATTTTTATGTTACATGTAAGTTTGAAATATTTTATATACATAGTATATTTTTTTTTGGAATTCTGAAGACTCTATTTTATATCGACATTCAGAAATAAAAAGAGGGGAAGAAAGGAATTATTTGAAATAGAATTAAACCATTAATAAATGTTTAAAATTCTTGCAGTTATGATTGTTCAATTTGAATTTCAGAATTTTTCAATTTGAGTTTTAATGTTTTGAATTTTAGGATTGATTAAAATGAGATTTATGTCTTTAAATTTAGAATAATTCATTTCCTATGTAAATTGTTGTTCATTGTTTTTTTTTAATGGATCGTCTGACATATTCTCTAAATCGTTGCCTATTGATAGATTTACCAAATTTGTTAAATTAATAGGTATGAAAAATATAAAATGTCGTGTGAGGAGGAGTGTTGAAATTTTAGTTAAATGTATTACACACTCGTTATATATTTAATGTTAACTTCCTGTTAGACTAGCTCAGCTATATTAAATTACCTATTGTTTCAATAACTATGTATTACTTTTAATGAGAAACGGACATAAGGTCTAAAGTCGATCACACTTCCGTCGAGGGTTAAATACCCTGTCTTGTTGGTTCTGAAGCCGGTCTGTCTTGAACATTACTCAGTGAGAGATGGGTTCCACTCATCTCTCCATAGACTTCTAATTGTATAACATATTTACTCTTTAAATAAACTCTATGTCTTAACGTTGTTAACCCACTGATTTAACCTAATTCTAACAGGTTATGGGCCCAGTGAACGATAAGAGTTTATAAATCAAATTATGTTTAAACAAATTAGAAGTTTATAATAGTAATAAAAACGAAGTGCTGTGAAAAAAGTGTTAACCTATATGAAACATATCACTTAAAACGCTTGCGTAAGCAAATCGTGCTCACGCGCTAATGAGGTCAATTATAATGATTGCTCTAGCGAAAAATGCACTTGTGTTATAATATAATGATTTAGTATTTTTGCGGAAGAGGTGTCAAGAGAGGTCACAAATTACCTTTAAATCTGTGACCTTATCCTTTGGTAAACAGTCTTTCAACAAAAGGTTCTTGCGAACTAAGGCTGTGTTACTGTTCCAATTAAATATTAATAATTATATTCAGTGCAGTTATTCTTATGAATTAGAATAATGTTAAAACATCAATTCAGTTAAACAGTAAATCAAGTTAACTGCTTTGGTTGTTTATTTTTGTTAAAGTATTGAATGATAGTAAATACTTATATTCAGTGCAGTTATTCTTATGAATTAGAATAATGTTAAAACATCAATTCAGTTAAACAGTAAATCAAGTTAACTGCTTTGGTTGTTTATTTTTGTTAAAGTATTGAATGATAGTAAATACTTATATTCAGTGCAGTTATTCTTATGAATTAGAATAATGTTAAAACATCAATTCAGTTAAACAGTAAATCAAGTTAACTGCTTTGGTCGTTTATGTTTGTTAAAGTATTGAATGATAGTAAATACTTATATTCAGTGCAGTTATTCTTATGAATTAGAATAATGTTAAAACATCAATTCAGTTAAACAGTAAATCAAGTTAACTGCTTTGGTTGTTTATTTTTGTTAAAGTATTGAATGATAGTAAATACTTATATTCAGTGCAGTTATTCTTATGAATTAGAATAATGTTAAAACATCAATTCAGTTAAACAGTAAATCAAGTTAACTGCTTTGGTTGTTCATGTTTGTTAAAGTATTGAATGATAGTAAATACTTATATTCAGTGCACTTATTCTTATGAATTAGAATAATGTTAAAACATCAATTCAGTTAAACAGTAAATCAATTTAACTGCTTTGGTTGTTTATGTTTGTTAAAGTATTGAATGATAGTAAATACTTTCAACAAAAGGCTCTTGCGAACTAAGAATTCTGTTTTTTGTTTCAATTGAATATTAATAATTATATTCAGTTATTCTTATGAATTAGAATAATGTTAAAACATCAATTCAGTTAAACAGTAAATCAAGTTTAACTGGTTTGGTTGTTTCAAGAAACATTTCAGAAAAACACGTGGGCTAACAAATTTCGTTTGAAGAAAAAGCTCTACAATCTAAAATTGAAGTCTCCTGATCTACTCGACTTTCATTTGAAGGAACTAACTGAAGTTTTTCAAGAGCTTGCCTTGTTAAATCAAGTGATCAGTGAAGAGGATAAAGTGATTTGTCTTCTGTCATCACTGCCAGGGCCGTTTGAAGTGCTTGTCACTGCACTTGAAGCTCAGACAGACATCCCTAACTGGATTACCGTAGCTGACACACTCCGGAGTGAAGCTGAAAAGTTGAGTATTCTTCTCAAACTAACAACTACTCATCCCAGAGCTACCCCAATCTGGATACACCCAGCAAGGAGGAGGATACGGCACTTGAAACAGTGGGGGGTACTATGGACAGCAGCAGAATTACTATGCACAGCAGCAACAGACACCGCTAACCCAAATCTCTTACGGCAACTGGGGACAACAGGCACCGGGCGGTTGGAATGCCGCAACCACTGGACAAGCTGCCGGTACTTGGAGTGGCTATGGACAACAAACCGGACAAACGCCCCAGCAAAGCTGGAGCAACTCCACATACTTGTGGTGGCTATGGGAACTACAACTACAAGAAGTAAAATAAGTAAAGACTTGTTTGTTTGTAAATAGCTACACAAGAAAGTGGTAGTGTTAAGTTGCTATAATGACTTAGTTTAACTGACATTTAACTTACGCCATATTGTAGTTCTATTCACAGTAAATAAATAACCTGATGTTAGTCTAGTGGTAGGTTTAGTTAACTTTCGCCTCTACGGTTCTTGCACCGGTGTACAACTTGCTTCAGCATTTGTGAAGTGAATTCTCAAATTAATTGAAATTAGGCTTTTGGATAGTAGTTAGATAGAATTTTTATTGCTTTTTAATGATCAGCAGATTAATCTTTGAATCGTAACAAAAACTACCGACACAGCATTTAATTATTATTTTAATTGATGACTCAGCATGTTTACTTAATAGAAGTACGCGGTCTATTAGGTGAGCATATGAATTGAATACAGATGAATTGATATTCATACTGTGAATATTTGTGAATATTTAGAAGTGAATATTTAGAAATAAATATTTTTTCATTTTGAAATACTAATTAGATTTTGATGATTAGAAAATTTTAAAGTCAAAATAAATTAGGAATTTGCAGGAATGAAATATTTTTAAATTAATATACATAAATGAAATGGTTATATTTATAACTAATTTGCAGTAAAATATTAAACGATCTTTCAATTTTTCTGAAGAAAGAATTTAATAGTAAATTTTATTCAATAAAATAATTAAAAAATAGAAATTCTATTTTTAACGGAAGGATGTTAATTTTAATTGCATGATTATTAAGCAATGTTAATTTTTACAAATTAAATTGAAATAAAATAAGCAAGAATGTCACAATATGTTTAGTTCAGTTTTGATGTGTATTCATACTATTTTTTATGTTATATGTAAGTTTGAAATATTTTATATACATAGTATATTTTCTTTTTGGATTTCTGAAGACTCTAATTTATATCGACATTCAGAAATAAAAAGAGGGGAAGAAAGGAATTATTTGAAATAGAATTAAACCATTAATAAATGTTTAAAATTCTTGCAGTTATAGGTTTGATTTTTATGTTACATGTAAGTTTGAAATATTTTATATACATAGTATATTTTTTTTTGGAATTCTGAAGACTCTATTTTATATCGACATTCAGAAATAAAAAGAGGGGAAGAAAGGAATTATTTGAAATAGAATTAAACCATTAATAAATGTTTAAAATTCTTGCAGTTATGATTGTTCAATTTGAATTTCAGAATTTTTCAATTTGAGTTTTAATGTTTTGAATTTTAGGATTGATTAAAATGAGATTTATGTCTTTAAATTTAGAATAATTCATTTCCTATGTAAATTGTTGTTCATTGTTTTTTTTTAATGGATCGTCTGACATATTCTCTAAATCGTTGCCTATTGATAGATTTACCAAATTTGTTAAATTAATAGGTATGAAAAATATAAAATGTCGTGTGAGGAGGAGTGTTGAAATTTTAGTTAAATGTATTACACACTCGTTATATATTTAATGTTAACTTCCTGTTAGACTAGCTCAGCTATATTAAATTACCTATTGTTTCAATAACTATGTATTACTTTTAATGAGAAACGGACATAAGGTCTAAAGTCGATCACACTTCCGTCGAGGGTTAAATACCCTGTCTTGTTGGTTCTGAAGCCGGTCTGTCTTGAACATTACTCAGTGAGAGATGGGTTCCACTCATCTCTCCATAGACTTCTAATTGTATAACATATTTACTCTTTAAATAAACTCTATGTCTTAACGTTGTTAACCCACTGATTTAACCTAATTCTAACATATTGTACTATTAACAGGTAGAAACAATTTTGAAGTGATGGAAATAGTATATGAGCGGGTAAGCAAAGAGTTAGGATGATTATTTTGGTCATTGCGCGAAGGTTATTCTTTGAGCTATAACTCTGTTATATTACTTACTAAAAGACAGTGCATAAAAGGGGAAAATATGATAATGGTATACATTATAATACAGGGTGCTCACACTTCCTTCATGGAAACTATTTGGAAATAGAACAACTTCAGTGACATTTTGATCTGATTGTGAAGTTTTCACTCTGAATATTCGTTCTTTGCTAGTTCATTGCATGGTTAAGGCTCGCTTCACACTCGCGTGTTTAACACCTCGAAAAACGCTCTTCTTCAAATGTGTTTTTTTATCGCTGATGGAAAAATCACATAAAATTTTTACTTCAGCGATGAAAAAACGCAAGTGTGAGCACATTTTAAGAAGAGCTTTTTTCCGCACTGATAAAATTGCCAAGTATGAATTGGGCCTTAACCATGCAATAAACAAGCGAAGAACGAATATTCAGAGATAAAAAAAAGATAAAAATATCACTGAAGTTGTTCATTTTCCAAATAGTTTCCAAGGAAGAAGTGTAAGCGCTCAATATTATAATGTCTACCATTATAATTTTTCCCCCTTAAATTAGCTGCCTTCTAGTAAGTAAAATAACAGAGTTAGCTCTAATAATAACCTTCGCGCAATGGCCAAAATAATCACTCTCACTCTTTGCTTACTTGTTCTTAAACTATGTCCATCAGTTCAAAATTGTTTTTAGCTGTGTATAGTACAATAAGAGGCGGAGAAAAAAAGACCAACATACCGTTTCTTGTTCATCTGCTAACGATTTACAAGTATTTGAAAAAGCGGAAACTTTTTTGCGGCCCATACTGTATTGTATTATGTTTACATTGTATAAATGTGGTATATAATATTGTGAATTGTTTCGATTGAATAGTCTTGTTTATCAAAGGGAAATGTTTTTTCGTAATATTTATAACTTAATGAAGAATTATTTTACAACAAATTACGTTTAAAATAAATTTACAATCCAACTGTACTTTTTCTTTCAGAGAATTGGGATGAGGAAATTCATAAATATATCTGAAAATAGTGTATCAAAGTAACTTCATTCAAACTGTATGTAGAGAAAAATCACATTATTGTTTAACTGTAAATACGTTACCTGTATATCAACTAAAAAATGCGTTAACTGTATATCAACTGTAAAATAAGATAACTGTATATCAACTGTAAAATAAGGTAACTGTGAATCAACTGTAAAATAAGATAACTGTATATCAACTGTAAAATAATGTAACTGTATATTAACTGTAAAATAAGGTAACTGTATATCAACTGTAAAATAAGTTAACTGTATATCAACTGTAAAATAAGGTAACTGTATATTAACAGTAAAATAAGTTAACTGTATATCAACTGTAAAATAATGTAACTGTATATTAACTGTAAAATAAGTTAACTGTATATCAACTGTAAAATAAGGTAACTGTATATCAACTGTAAAATAAGTTAACTGTATATCAACTGTAAAATAAGGTAACTGTATATCAACTGTAAAATAAGTTAACTGTATATCAACTGTAGAATAAGGTAACTGTATATCAACTGTAAAATAAGGTAACTGTATATTAACTGTAAAATAAGTTAACTGTATATCAACTGTAAAATAATGTAACTGTATATTAACTGTAAAATAAGTTAACTGTATATCAACTGTAAAATAAGTTAACTGTATATCAACTGTAGAATAAGGTAACTGTTTATCAACTGTAAAATAAGGTAACTGTATATTAACTGTAAAATAAGTTAACTGTATATCAACTGTAAAATAATGTAACTGTATATTAACTGTAAAATAAGTTAACTGTATATCAACTGTAAAATAAGGTAACTGTATATCAACTGTAAAATAAGTTAACTGTATATCAACTGTAAAATAAGTTTACTGTATATCAACTGTGAAATAATGTAACTGTATATTAACTGTAAAATAAGTTAACTGTATATCAACTGTAAAATAAGGTAACTGTATATCAACTGTAAAATAAGTTAACTGTATATCAACTGTAAAATAAGGTAACTGTATATTAACTGTAAAATAAGGTAACTGTATATCAACTGTAAAATAAGTTAACTGTATATCAACTGTAAAATAAGTTAACTGTATATCAACTGTAAAATAATGTAACTGTATATTAACTGTAAAATAAGTTAACTGTATATCAACTGTAAAATAAGGTAACTGTATATCAACTGTAAAATAAGTTAACTGTATATCAACTGTAAAATAAGTTAACTGTATATCAACTGTAAAATAATGTAACTGTATATTAACTGTAAAATAAGTTAACTGTATATCAACTGTAAAATAAGGTAACTGTATATCAACTGTAAAATAAGGTAACTGTATATCAACTGTTAAATAAGTTACTGTATATCAACTGTAAAATAAGTTAACTGTATATCAACTGTAAAATAAGTTAACTGGATATCAACTGTAAATAAGTAAACTGTATATCAACTGTAAATATACCTAACTGTATAATTTCTCTTGGAAGGACATTAAATTAACCCAACAAACTAATATATTCACAAGTTATGTAATTGCTATTTGGTTTAAGCTCCCAAATTATCTTCAACTAATTATGGCCATTATTTAGATTAGAAAGTGTCTCTAATAATATGTATGATGTGTTAGATAATTAATGAGTGTATTAATTAGTTACAAATAACGAATTTTCTCTTTGGGAAGTTTGTTTTTAGAATTTTGAGACAAAAACTTTACTACATTAATGAAAAGAAACTTTCAGGTAATTATTTGTATTTAGGAACCTCGTGCCGATCTTTTTCCATTGGACTTTATTTACAATGGACCAGCATAGATTTCAACTCTCGCAACTCTTTTAATTTTCTAAAGCAGGACCTCCTTAAGAACTAAAGGAACTTTCCAATGAAACCTTGTATATATATGTCTTCTATTGAGGCCATGAGAACATTTATATTGAGCCCCTGAGAACATTTTCAATAGGTGTATACTGGGAGAAACTATTACCAGTAAATGATTGTATTGGACTATTGAACAATTTTTGAAAGAAATATGGAATTCTTCATAAACTGATAATGAATGTTCTTATTTCACCTGAAATTATGGTGTGAGGAGAAACTGTGATAAGAACGTAAGAATCAAAATTATGTATTTAGTTACAAAATTAAAATGTGTTAAAAATTCATAGTAGTTACTAAATCTTTCATGTCTAAAGGAGCGCAAAAGTGAAGAATATTGGTAGCCGTTTTATTTATTCACATCCTCTCTAACTTGATTTTTTTCAGAAAATTAATTTTGAAAGTTCACTGTAGGACATCGTGACAAATAATCTAAGCTTTGGATGATTTGTATAATAGTTTTTAAGAGTTCGTCAGTTGGTATGAGGATGCTTTTGCTTGAAAAAATACCTCGGAATTGAATCCAACCTTCAGTTTAAGATCTCTTTAACTTGTGCTGTAGCTTGTACCCTATCCTGACTATTAACAATTATGAATTGATCTATTGTTCTCAAATGGAACAATAGCTGATAGCAAATTAATAAAAGATTTTCAATTCTCGATTAGGGTGACTAAAAAGGATCTTTTCAGAGTATCGTGCCATTCAAACTAAATGACGGTCTAATGAAGAGATCTTCCTTGTCACTTCCTCTCTAAAACTGAATGTCTTTTTATAACCGTCTGTTACTCTCCAATGTCATATCTCTTTTCGTTAAGTCACATTGAAGAAATATTCGTGTATTTTATTTTGAATATAAATAACACACTCAGTAAAGGTGAGTTATTAGTTTGACACTTTGACTTATATAATTGTGTTGCATTAAACAAACAGTAATTGTATGCACAATAAAATATTTTGGCAGTTAGGTAAATTCAGAAATATAATGGAGGGTTCCATATTTTCAGACACTTAAAAAGAAATAAAACAAAACTTATCACACAATATCTCAATAAACCCATTCAACAGTTCTACCAATTATTTTTCAATATGACCACAATTGGCGGAGATTACTCTCCTGAGTCTACCTCTGAAGCTCTTTACTGCAGCACGGAACGTTTCTTGGGGAATTTTGGCCCATTGTCGCTTGATAGATTTCTTCAGAGCTCCGTACTATCAAAAGCTGTAGAGCACGCTTCTTTCTCCAAGATTGACCACACACAAAAATCTAGAGGGTTCAAGTCCAGCGATGAAGAAGACCACAATTCCTTCTTCTAAAAAGAATGAAAATGACGCTCACACCACTCCTGAATATTGTTCGCTGTGTGCGAGGACGCACCGTCTTGTTGAAAGGCAAATGGCCTGTCCTAGAAGTGCTTCTTCATATCGAATTGTCCTGAAGTCAAAATATCCACGATATACGATTTTGCGTTAACTTTTTCGCCTTCTTTGACGAAAATGAGAGGAGATCTCCAACTCTAAGATAAGGCAGCCCAAACCATCACAAAGGCTGGCTTTTGGCGACGGAAAACAGTCTTTACGGATGGAGGGATACTGTCAGCACTTTTTGCCAAAATTCTGTCGTTCTGGGAGTTGAATTTGGCCTGCACAGTGAACGTTTTCTCATCCGAAAAGACGATCTCATTTTGAAGGGGGACAACTTGAGGTCTTCTTTGACGATAGTTCTCACACGTTTTTCGTCGATATCCATACTCTTAACCATATTTCTCATGCTTCGCTTGGGGTTCCTCCTTATCTGCTCCCTAATGGCTTTGATTTTGGTTGGAGTGTATTGCCAGTGCGAGGTCGTCTACGCCTGGGTCGATCACCTGTTGTCTCTAGTTCTTGGTTGCGTTTAACAGAATCCATAACAGTCGATTTCGGTGTTTTTAACAGCTTAACAATCTCTGGGTTTGTCTTCCCCGCGCAGTGTGGCTGAATAATAGCCTCACGTTGACCCTTTTTACAAAAGACAATGTAAATTTAACAAAATTTAGACTTGGAACATTAAAGTATATGATTATAGGAGTAGGATGAGTTAAAAGGATAAATTTAGTAAATTAATAACATCTTTAATTTAAGAAATAAAATTTGATCGGGAATTTTCTCCTCACCCTGTAAATCTTAACCAAAAATGCATTTATCATTAATTAATTTTGACATTTCTTAGTCGTTTTACAACCAAATATATATTCATAATAATCAGCCAAAAACAAAGATACCATTTTTCCTTCTATTAAGTTATTCGTTCAAAACTGTTGATCACTTTTCACTTCGATGATCTCCCTAATCAGAATTCTAAATGTTTTCTCTATATGGCTTGAGTCAGTCAGTTTTTCTTCAAAATCCTCCAATAAGCTCCTTCACGACGGATTTCAACTGAGTTTACATGATTGTACAATTTTTTTTTGAGAAATATTTCCTCGTCCCATTGATCGTAGGTTTAGCATTTTGCTTTCAAATTGAGTGAATTTGTTTGTGCTACAGAGTTATATTTATAAATTGCATAATTGTAAATATGAATGTATTACTTAAAAAAACTGGAAATTTTAATTGGTTATAAAACAATTATAACTACGAGCTATGAGTTATAACATTAAATT
Source organism: Caprella mutica (assembly GCA_947561585.1). NCBI lineage: Eukaryota > Metazoa > Arthropoda > Malacostraca > Amphipoda > Caprellidae > Caprella > Caprella mutica. The sequence goes on along the minus strand of CANNZV010004348.1, from coordinate 8,765 downwards.
ATAAACTCTATTCTTACACTTACGATAATGTGGAACTGTCCTTTAGGTCGAGACTTACTCTGGCATGATTTAAAACATTTAATATTATCTGTAAATATTGAAAGTTAACTATTTTATTCTAGAGAGTATCATCCAATGGTAAATCGAACAACTATTTACTCAATCTTTTTTATATTTAATCATGATAAGAAATGTTATTTTTTATGAAGCATATACAAATAGTTGCTACATGAGGAAGGGTAAGAGAATAATGATGAAGAATGTATCTTTAAAATATGAAAATGATTAATCTTAAGCGTCAATTAAGGTGTTTACGTAAGTAGGACCGACGGCAGTCACCGAAGATGTAGCGGGTTTGTGATGCAATCTTGTAACTGTTTGCGGACACGGCAAACTTCTAGTTTGATACTTTGAGTCAACAGAACAATTTAATTCTGAGATTGAAGTTGATTTGGCAATGCAATTTGATAGGCCTACAGAAGTTAGAGGATTACTGAATCCAACAGCATCTCTATTTGTAGTCGCTAATTTTTTAAGCTCCACATGTCGAGATGTGTTCAAATCTCTTGGTAACATCGACGAACTTCCGAACTCGTAATTTAATTTGGAAGTGAACGCTCCTTCCATCGGATTTTGAAAAGGATTTTGAGTATTGATTTCAGGTACATTCTTCATGAATGAATATTGGGCAGATATGGATAGATTTTCTTGTGATTGACTATTGCATTTCGTACCTCTATTGTAATCGGTATTCAATTTACTTATAATATAAAAATAAACTCAAGGGTTGCATACTAAGTTGATATTAGTAGTAGTTTTTATTGTATTAGTTTTGCTTAAATCAATGCAGACTTTCGAGTCCCTTAAATCGCAGGTGTTCAAATCTTCGCCATTCGGACTTCGTCTTTGCATGAAAATTACATTTGGAGATGGAGAAAATTAGTAGTATCCAGAATAGTTTTCTCTGTCGTATGAAGTAATCTCGTCAGCAAATTTGACACCATGTTTTTGTGGCTGACACTTATACTGTGGCCGTTGCGCAATGATGTACTAACTATGTCCTGAAAGTAGGAACAATAATCCCTGAAAAGATTCAAAGATAGTTAATATACAATTTTACTTTAACACTAATGAGTTTGATTATCAGAATGCATCGGATGGTTTGACTATGTGTTTAAGAAATACTAAACTAATGTGTACCAAATTTACAATAAAAATACTAAACATATAACTGAGAGAGCAGAGCTGGGATTGAGTGGATTGTGACACAATCACAGCTCGTGCATGTGTGTGTACTCCGTGAAAACGTGGATATATGTGTGCTTATAGGCTAAACAAACTGTATTCCTCCGTAGCCAGTAAAATTGATTTCATAATTTAAGTGATTTACGCTGATTTACGCCGATATGTAAATATTTTTCTACTTTTAAATACAAAAAATATTTGGATATTATTTATGAACAAAGTCAAGAAAGGCCGGTAAATATAAAGGAATGACATGAAAGATATATAGTAATTCAAAAATTATATGCTAATGAAATACTCTTCAAACTCATTAGCGTTAAAATTAGTATAGTTATTTTTACCTGAGGTGTTGAATCAATGCATCTTTGGCTGAGAAGATTTGGAGTAATTTCATTCATATCAATGTTCTGGCCCTGTATGCCAGAGCCACCTCTCATTTTGTGCATATTCCCAAATTGACTGTCATCAAATACCGAAGTTGGAGTCATGTTCGTGACTAAACTCCCATTTTTCTCTTCAATGTCAACTGTCTGTAGCGTGATTTGATTGTCTAAATCATTTTCAGAGATAGAGTCCGAAGAAGAAGACAGAGGCTCGATAGTTTCGTGGTGGAGATGGTGTATTCTTCTCACTACAATGGCGAATATGATAATGATTGTCACTATTGCTATTCCAGCAGCGACACCACATACGATTGTCTCCAGATCTGCCGAGTCTCTCTTATAAGTAGAAGCTGAAAGTATGCTTTGGTGAATTTAAATACCAAGGTTGATAAATTGAGTGCCAATAAGATTACAGAAATAAATTAATCCTAAAACATCTATTTTATAATCATGTCAATTAAAATGAAATTCAAATATTCATTATTGAATACTTTTTCCTCTAATTGTCGTAGATGCGAAACTGTGCGATAACTCAAAAAAGGTTAACCTAGAGTCATTCCAGTATTAACTCATTCAAGTACAACAGGCATACACCACTCCTATTACGTCGCAGACTTATGACAATCAAATAAGTTTAGGATACGTCTCGTTTTTATTTCTCCTGATATAAACGTATACTACTTACAATAAAATTATTTTAAGTGTATCCCTCCTTTATAATTTAAGACCAATACAGCTTAAATGAAAACTATCAACCCAATTACAAAAAGTTACTTCTAATATATTTTCTAGAAAAAAAACGAAACTTTTTATTGTCATAGTTCTGATATGTAACATGAGCGTGTATGCATATAGTTTACTTTTCTGTACTTATGTCTGTTGTTTGGTGGTGAAGAGTTGAGAGGAGTTGTGGCTGGAGGAGAACAAATACCTCACTCGCCTACCAAAGTTGAAGCTATTCGATAGCCTAATCCTAATGTTAGTCCAGTCAGTGTGAACTCTCCATTGAAACCTGTTGATGGAATGAGTGGTCGGATGAAACAGCAGTATGGCGGAATCGTAGACATCTTCGTATTAACAGAACTATAATTTATATGCACGCGAGCTTTAAGTTATCTCATTTTCAGATATTTTGTGGAACCTTTCAATTAGCTTATTCCTAAATATAATTGACAATGATTAAGGTAAGGTTGATTCATTTAAATATTTTCATTCCTACTAGTTTTGTTAAAAATATGCTGATTGGTATCCCTTCCTCTGACTTTCATAACGTAATAAGGCAGAACAATGCGTTTGTGAATCAAATCGGAAACAGAATCCCCACTCGGTTTCTCTTCGAGATACCGTATCGTTCCCGAAGCATCTTTGATATCTTGTAGTGAAATAGGGAATGTTTGGATAAAGCTTGCTCTCTATTTCCCTATCTTCCTCAGTATGACTGCCATTATTTTTTCCAATTTTTATCGTACTCATGATTGTTGACGACTTCTTTGTTTTTTTGACGAGTCACAGATTTCATGCGTGTTGCTTCAGTGTAAGTGACTGCATCAGTTCTTCTCGAGTTTGTTTTGTTTGTTCTCTGTTGAGTGGGTATCGTATTGACTGAGTTTGTGTTTGTTGTGTATCCTTACATCTTTCACTTGCACTTCACATTGAGTGTGTCGTGTGAAAAACTCGTTATGACTCAGTTAGGCGGGGGACTCAAAACTTCTGTGGCGCGAAAAATTATTCATCAGATTTTTTTAAAAACATCTCAAATAGATAATACGCATATATAATCGTGTACGGACATTTCGTTAATATTCATGAAGTTGATATTTGCATGTTCTAATTGATATAAGGATCCTTCATACATGACGCTTGACAAATGGAGTACACACACGGTTCTTTTTGCTTCCCATCAGAGTTCTGGTCCCAGCACAACACAGTCCTGCAATCTTGCTCTATGATCGGTTTGTATTCTAAAATGCTGGTGAGAGCTAAAGATGTGAAGTTACTTATGGAGGATCTATTCTTACTCATGCTTGTTATTCTTTCCTTTTCAGAAATGAAATTTATTAAAATTAAATTAATTACCCTTATTAACATGATTAAATTAAATCATATAATTATTAAACTTTTTCCTTTCTTATATAGTGAGAGAGTTAGTTACTTAGTTGGTCCGTTACGCTTTCAATAATTACTTATAAATTAATATGGTAACTATGATACTGCATTCCCCAGTTTTTTTTTGATCTAGGACATTATCCAATCTCCAATTTTAAAATATATATAAATATCCGGATGTGTATAATTATGTCTGTTGGTTCCACGAAAACTGTTACGCCTTTAACATTCAAGATACGATTTAATTCCAAGACCAAAATGATTAATATCCGGATAACAGAAAACTCGGATAACTATAAAATGACCGATCTGAATACCCTAATATTCTGAGGGTAAAGTCGGTAATAAAAAAAAACTTGTAGAATAAACAAATTCGTGGATTCTTTTTTTTCGGATTTTTAAATTAAAAGATTTTTTTTTTTGAATAAATTTTGGAGTTATATTTGAAAATAGGTTTCTACGTTCTCACATGGTTGACAACACTGGTTGGCAAGAGCGCCACATGGCTCTTACTGAGATTCAGTCTGCATTGAGATATGGTAAGTGGTGGCTGTGTCACTCAGCTCCGTGCATCTCAGGCCATCTCGGATTGGCAATAGAGTGTGAAAAAGTAACGGTTCTTTACTTGCCTCAAGGTAGGTGTTGTAAGTACCTCTTTTGTACTAGCTTTAGTTTTGCTTTAGAAATAAACTACGCAGTGTTTATTTTGCTGTAAAAGCAAGCAAGTTGCAGCTTGTGTTTTGTTTTTGTGAATTTTGCTTCCTAAAACCTCTTGTGCGTTTGCATACTTTGAGTGTAAAGGTTTGTTTTGCATGCAGCGATTAATGCGATCATCGCCCAGCGATTATAATTGAACTTTTGTTCATTGAAATTCCTATGGAGCTGTTTTGCAACGAGCGATTATCACTGAGCATTTTTTCAATGAAATTCCTATTGAGTGATCAATGCTGAGCGATGATCGCAACAATCGCTGCATGCAAAACGAACCTTAACTGGTTGCCTTTATCACGGTTGTGGGTCACAACCAGGCATGCGTTGGCCGGCTGTAAGGGGTGATTTTGGAGGCCGTGTAATAGTTCTGGCAACTTTCAACTGGGTTTCTCTTACAGTTTTATCTGAGTTTGTAAATTTTCTGTTGAACACTGATTCATTCTGCTATCCATTATTTGGTTGATTACATATTTCTCATCCCGTAGATTATCAACAGGTTCTGCTAGTTTTAAGGGGATCATTTCACTTTTTTTTGCAATTTCACCGATTATTTTACTTTAGTTCCCCAGAGAACAGTATAAAGAAAACGTATAGAGAATTTCAGTTCGCTGTGGTGTCTTGAAGACAGTCAGGGATGTGAATAATGGAGGGAGGTCGGATTTTGTTAGTTTCTGTATTGTTGTGTAATAGCTTGCCCTTTTTGGTAGGTGGTTTCGTCATAGCCAGGGAGGACCTTTGGTTCACCCGAAGCGACCTGATGTCGTATAATAGCCTCCCATTCTTGGTAGTTGGCTTCGTCGTAGACAAGGGGGACCTTCGGTCCCCCCAGAGCTATCTGATGAGTTTTTCTGTTTACTCCATTATCTCCGTAACTTTTTCACTCAAGTATTACTCGGGCAAAATCTGTGGACTCAACGGGGGTTGGTCATACAGAAAAATTTATCAGAGCTAATCTGTTTAGCTCGAAATTCCTAAGATCGTCTCTAAGTGTTTTTTTTTTAATTTCGTTCTCCAACTTTTTTATTTTGAAGGGAAAAAATAGAAGTGAAAAACAAAATAACAATAAAAATGAAATAATAAAATATTTAGAACGAAACTCAAAAAAGGGCCTCTAGACAACCTTAGGATATTGGTAGAGAACATATTAGTATCCATAAATATTTCCGTAGGATCATCCCCCATTTAGTCCATAGAAATTTCGTGGGGGAGACAGGTTTTTTCGGCCCCCACGGGGGAGGTGTGACATAAAATAACAAATTTGCATGACCTATTCCAAACAATTGGAGCATGCTACACCTTATGTCAAAATTTCAGCTCAATCAGACGAGTATCATTGGTAGCTATCAAAAAATCAAAAAAGTGAAACGATTCCCTTAATTTAAATACAATATATGAGTTAATCATGCTAAATTATAAAAAAACATAAAAAATCGATAATGGCCATCTTCATTAGTAAGTAGATTTTTCATCTTTAATTGATAAAAAAAATTGAAATATTATTATATCACATTTTCGATCGTAATGACCTATAAATTATCGTTAATTTTTCCTCAGCTTGATAGTCATTATCTTTTCGCCAGTCTCTGGAGTTGCTAATAAAGTCAGACCCAAGAGATAAGCTTTATCAGAGCCTGAAAATCTAATATAAAGTCTATTTAACTTTTTATACCTATAACTATTGCAAATCATGACTAACTGATTAACTTCAAATCCATGTCACTCCATTAAGGAAATATAGAAATTATTGACTTTTTTCAATAAATCAGATTAAAAGGAAATCAATATTTCGGCAGTACGATGGCAGTAATTAGTAAATGATTTACCCTCCAAGTGCTTATCCATTATAGACTATTAATTAGAAATTATCAATTACGAAGGTAAGTTTCGAATTTTCGGTCATATCCATTTTTTCTGTATTATTGGGAAAAAGTTTTTTCATTTTAAATTATGTAACTAGTTGTTTAATTGGTAACTATGATACCTACAGATATCATGGATACCAATTAATATAACTAATAAAAATGGTATTAAATATGATACTCCCTACCTAGATTATAACTGTGTTACTTATACATCAGATTTCGTATTCAGTCAAGAATATTTCATAAGTTGTGTTACGAAACGAATTTAAAGTTACATATACTGATTGTCTCGAGTGTAAATTATACTACATTTAGCACTGTTGTATTTTAATTTATAAATAATTACTTATTAACTTTAATTTGCAAGCTGACTCATCACATGGATATATTAACATTCACGGGAATGAATATATAACGAATCAATGATACTCCAACTGGAATCGGTAATACAATTACCAGATGCGAATAAAGTGCATGATGAAATGTCTATTGGCATTATTACAAAATTGAATCTAAAATATTTAAATTATTTCTATGATGGAAGAAAATGCATATGTATAGGCTGCAAAAAAAGGCAGATTCTACGTAGTATTCATTATGAAATATTGTAAACATTTTTTTATGGAATATAAACTAAAAACTTCATTATGATATGAGAGATACATTGTACATTAAGAAAGCATCTAAATTTATTCTTATGTATCAATTTGGAATAAATTTTGAATTATATACATACGATATGAAAAATATAATTCATATAATACTCAAAAAGTATATACACTTTAAATTGTAATTGTAATTAAATGTAATAATTAATATCACTAATTGATTTTATAAAAAATAATTCTATTTACTAAAGAAAATTTCTAATGGGGCCATAGTAGACTCAAGTGAATTCTTCTACATTAACTTTAAACCGAACTGAGATCGAATGTCAGAATGTAACCGAAGGTTTGACTATATATTTAAAAAAGACATGTCTTATTTATAATTTTACGGTACGGTCTTTTCTACAAGTTGTTAGTATATGTACTAAACTAATGTTTACCAAATTTCAAGTAAAAATTTTGAAAAAATAAATACATAGGTATATAGGCAATTGGCACTGAGAGATCAGAGTTCTGATTGGGTGGAATGTGACCCAATCACAACTCACCCATGTGTATGTTCTCCATGAAGACGTGGATGTAATGTGTATAGCTGCATTTCTACGTTGCCACACGTCACCACATTACAATTAATTTCCTAATTACGTGTATTACACTTATTTACGCCGTCCAGTAAATATTTTCTAACTTTAAATACAAAATTATATTTGGTATTTATGTATGTAGGAATAAAGTCATGAAAAACCGATAAATTTATAGGAATGCCATGAGAGATGTAATGTGATTTAAACGGATGTGCTTAAAAACATACGTCAAAAACACACGTCAAGTCAATCAAAGTATTTTATTTAATTTCTTATTTCTTATATTTATTTTTCAATTATTAATGATATCACTTTTTAATATTCAATAAAACAACAGAAGGGGAAGCACAGTTTCGACAATCTCAGTCGAAGCTTCAGTACACCTTTACTATATTCTTTGAATTAAATTCCTTATTAATTATTAACATCATATCTTGTATTTTAACTCCTCTCACCCACATTCCCAGTTGACACAACCATATACAGTTGTTTGCTTTCTTCTCATTACACTAAAAACTAAAAACGCTCTCTTCCTCTTTCAGTAAATATTCAGGAAGATGCATTTACTATTGTGAATATTAGATAACTACCAAATGGTTCACTTAATTTGGAATTAACTTTTAGTCTCACAAGAGGAAATAGCAACTTGTGTGTAAGAAGATTAGTTATTGTGGTGCATGGAATTATTTTCACTGAATGTTGCTGTGAAGTGTTTGCATTGCTTATTTCGACTTAACCATGACGGTCTTAGTCTTTCATAATCAAAATATATATGTTTTCTTCCTATTTCATACTTCTTACGAAATTCGTGAACTTGTTAAATTCCTTTTTTTCACCAAAAATAGATTTTTATCATATTTATTGAATACTTATATACACAAAGATGTTGCCATGCCGATTATTTATTGTTAACCTAATTCTTCAATACCAGATCATCTTAATTCAATAATATTGACTTCATTGTGACAGATGATACCGGTAATAAACTTACTACTTTTATTATGAAATGTGAATGTAACCCAAAAGTTGAGTTAAACATTAGTTACATCCCAATTTCTTTGGAGAGTATCTAGTCATGCATACCTTTTTAGTTTTCAGTGAAATAACTTTACCATTGGGTATCTGATTTATTTTATATCATTCAAAAGGAAAATGAAAATGTACAGACAAAGTTCTATATTAGCTGGTTTTTATATTTCATTTACCATTTAAATTCATAACAAAAACTTGTTTATTGTTTAAAATATAATTTGTTTAATAATATTC
>CANNZV010004347.1:0-42714 GCA_947561585.1 Caprella mutica | reverse complement strand
GGTAAAATTTATTTAACAAAATAGTTCAAGTTAAAATTCAAGCATCTTATCTTTAACCTTAAATGTGATATTCACGTAAATAACGAACGTTATCACGTTTCGGATGATAAAAGTAAAACAATTATCACTATTTTCACTTAATCACAAAATATATATCAATTATATATTTTGTCCGACAATTATATCTTAAAAACTCGTTTGTATGTAAAACTTTATTTCAATTTCTTCAAATTTATTGTATACATTAGTATATTGTCAAATTATGATATATTTTCCACAATTAATTGAAACATTACCACAAGAAGCCAATAGTTCCTTATTTTTTTTCCGTGCTCTGCGAACAAATATCTGACAGGGCAGTTCTATGGTCACGGTACCCTAGATGTGTATTCCATTTTACTACTTATCACTCGACCGGTCGAAATCTTCCCATTGTGTTAGAAGCAGTCATAGTGATTAGACGTGAGTTGTGAATAAGTGATTACCTAAACAAGATGGTCGATCACCAAGAAAGCCGAGAAATAATAGAGGAGTTTACAAATCATATGAAAAAACTTGTCCGATATTCCTACATGGGAAATACTAAAAAGACTCAAGCACCATCAAAATTGCGTCGTCTACTATCAAGATAATACTCTCTCTCTGCTTTTTCTTATTTCCATCAAGCACGTGGTGGGTAGAAAATAAACCTTCGCGTGGAAGCCCAATCCCCCAACAAAAGCGAATTAGTAAAATTGACCTACGAGACTTTTCGCTTACTAAAAGGAATACATATCTCCAACTTCATTTATGATGTAAAGAAAAATGAACCTGAATTTATTTTAGAAACTAATAATATTCATAGTTTCAATTCAGTTCTTAAAGGTATTATGACTTTGCTTGAGGAGAATTTCTACTGTAGAAACTACTGCGGAACATATGAAGACCACATAGAACATATAAAAAGTTGTCAATTTGAATACACAACCTATAGTATCATTTTAACTCTTCAAAATCTACACTCCTTCTGCAACACAATTCTACAAGAACGAGTAAACGCAAGATCTCCCTTTTTTGAACAAATTCCTAATCAATATTCATTCTATGAATTTGAATGGGAGGATATCAATACTGTAATACTGAAAAAGACGATAGGATTCGATCATTGGAATTGTTCTGCCCAGAACATTAGATTCCATGGCTCTTTCTTTAAAGATTATAAACACGACCTCAGCCAAGATAATGTCGAAACGAAAGTCTCTTTATAACATTGAAGAAATCAGTTACATTATGTAGTGCCTGCTTAAAAGAAAACGTTCCCAAAAACTTGATGATCATTTTATCCAGCTGCAAACATGTCTTCTGTACGAAATGCTTCGAAAGATGGTTCGGAAACATATATGATATTAGTTGTCCTACTTGCCGGAGAGTTTCTGCTGAATGCATTCGGGCCACTGGATACAAAAACCTTCTGTCTTTAATTCCTGAATAGAAACTTCAATAACAAAATACCTACTTTGTATTATTTTATCCCACTCTACTTTTCACTATCAAATTTGGTACTAAATGAAAAATTATTGAAACTCACGGTAACCTATTTTATATTAAGAAATTCAGTTGTAGAAACAATATAATCAAAATTTAATTCCCCTGTAGTAACATTTTATATATTTATATTATTCATTTCTTTACTTAATTCACCCAAAAATAAAATCTAATCTTTCCAATAACATCACATGCGTAATGTTCATCCCTTACTTTCTGTGATCTGTGGTATAAGTGATATAATGAACTTATTGTCCTAATGGAGAGACAAACAATTTAGTACTTGGGCCACCGGATAAAAAAAATCTATGGTTATAAATAAAATGTTCTAATGACCAGAAAATTTCAAATTGCATTAATTGCTACGTAAATAGTATGCTTTTTGTGTAATAACTAGTTCAATTTTAATCATTATGATTCGGTTTTTTTAACTATAATTGTATCAATATTAGTAGTATATCCACATATAAAACTTTAATGCATATTTTGGTCTAAGAACCAATAAAAGTTGTAGAACTGTGATTAGGAAAAGTTGGACAGATTTGGACATTTGAACTTAATTATTGTAAACCATATAATATACGTTCAGGTAAATCACCATATATTGTTATTTACATGTTCCACATATAAAACTTTATTGCATATTTTGGTCTAAGAACCAATAAAAGTTGTAGAACTGTGATTAGGAAATGTTGGACAGATTTGGACATTTGAACTTAATTATTGTAAACCATATAATATACGTTCAGGTAAATCACCATATATTGTTATTTACATGTTCCACATATAAAACTTTATTGCATATTTTGGTCTAAGAACCAATAAAAGTTGTAGAACTGTGATTAGGAAATGTTGGACAGATTTGGACATTTGAACTTAATTATTGTAAACCATATAATATACGTTCAGGTAAATCACCATATATTGTTATTTACATGTTCCACATATAAAACTTTATTGCATATTTTGGTCTAAGAACCAATAAAAGTTGTAGAACTGTGATTAGGAAATGTTGGACAGATTTGGACATTTGAACTTAATTATTGTAAACCATATAATATACGTTCAGGTAAATCACCATATATTGTTATTTACATGTTTAACATCTTATATCAATCTTCCTAAGTCCAGAGTGAGTTACGTAATGTTAGGTTAATTAATCCAATGGAAATTTCCACCCTAACTGCACTCTGAACTGTCGGTTTAGGCTTGTAGGTAATGTTATATTGTAGTTAGATACTATAGGATAATTACTATGCCTCAAAGTTCATTACTTTTCTCTCACAAGGTACTGGTACGTGAAAAGACAATAAGATGCAAGAGGGAAAAATTGAAGAATGACATGAACTCAGTTTTATTTCTAAATAGTAAACAATAAACATTAAAGAATGGCCATCCAAAATATGATAATTCCTACATCAATTAACTTTAAATGCACAACAAAATATATCCCTATTTGATAATCTAGAAGACAATAAATTTCAGTTAAATATTAATTGAACTGTACGTAGAGACACAAAAGTATAACTCCGTCCAATAATCTCTTAGACGAGAGTTCTTTGTACTACCGATTTCGTCACTTGAGTATCCTCTTCTGAACAAGAGTTACCGAAAGAGTACCATACGTAGATCAAAGACGACGGCAGTTAGCTATTATAGAATATTCGGTACAAATTACTAGCCACTAAGAGGGATTAAAATACTGGAGAATAAGCATCCTTATCAACCAATAACTTTTAATGAAACTATCAAATTCAAAAGAACAATTAAACAATTGAATAAACTATCAAATTTAATAGAACAAATATACAATTGAATAAACTATCAAATTTATAAGAAAAAATAAACTTCCATATAAACTCTCAAATAAACTATACACATTATTGAACCAATTGAAAATGAGTTCACTGAATGAGTTCAATAAAAGATTGTTCCAAAACACACCATTCAGACTAATTTCGAACCGGCAATGACAGAGCGTAATGACTAGTTGACACCACACTTTATTCACACAAATTCACCACCAGAGGTCGCTCACTACAATGTTTAAGACCTTATTTCTTATAGATAAGGAAAAAAAAAGAACAATATAAACACACCTGAACTATATCTATATTCTTATCTATAATTGCTATTTTTAATATTTTTCACACGAAACACTAATGAATTAACTTTTTACCTATCAATATGAAGGGGGTGCGTCTAATTTTCATAACAAATATTTCATCATAATATGATAAATAGACATTGATTAGTAACGCATATGAAATAGTTCAGGTCAAATCATTGTCTTTTAAGAGAAAATAGAGTTTTCATTAGTTAACCTAAGTTTAAGCGAACATATATTAGATGGCGTTGCTTACATTATTTCCAGAACGTTCCAGAACAATCTTCACGAACGTTTATAACTTTATAGAATGTCTGTTTATCTTTGGAAATAAGCTATAAATAACTGAATTTATAAAACTAAATAAAGTAATTATAGAATTATAATTAATAAATTACTCGTATGAATACAAAAGTTTTTGCACAACGTTTATGGAAAAACAACTAGATGGCGTCATTGACTCGTGCAAAGCTTGAGCTATTTATCACTAGATGACGCTTTTTCAAAATAAATTAAATTTCCTTTTTTTAATAAGTGTTATTTAGATTAAAACACATATTAACAAATGTTTGATTTTACCCGCACCCTAACCTCCCCCTACTTAGCATGCAAATACGAGATATTACGAGCCGCTGGTCACAAACTAAAAGTGTGACGTCCTATTTTTGTGTCTTCTGGTAGATACCATACCTTTTATGTTACTGTATCCTGTTTTAACCTATTCTTTTCTATCATAATTATATATTTTGTAACAGGAAACTATACAAACAGAGGGTAAATTAAATACTTGATTCTTTGATAATAATATATTAATAAATCTTATCATAGATTATCTGCAAGTACAACACCTAAGTTAATTATTAATAATAGATAAGGTACATATGGTCAAGTTTGTACGTCAGACTATTGGAGACAATACTGTGAGTTTAAACTCAGTCATAAATCACAGAAAAGGGGAAAGTAGAGAGAATAAGAGGAAGGCTGTAACTAAGACCTGTTGGTTAATCACTGATTTTTAACGTAAATCTGTGCGTCCATCCAATCAATAATCACAGAAAAGGGAAAATGTAGGCTCGATCTCAATCGAGTACTACTAGAGGGTAAAGGTAAGGTGAAGAAGGTTCAATCTCGATTAAACTCCCCAAGAGGGTAAAGGTAAGATGAAGGTTCAATCTCGATTAAACTCTTCAAGAGGGTAAAGGTAAGATGAAGGTTCAATCTCGATTAAACTCTTCAAGAGGGTAAAGGGAAGATGAAGGTTCAATCTCGATTAAACTCTTCAAGAGGGTAAAGGTAAGATGAAGGTTCAATCTCGATTAAACTCTTCAAGAGGGTAAAGGGAAGATGAAGGTTCAATCTCGATTAAACTCTTCAAGAGGGTAGAGGGAAGATGAAGGTTCAATCTCGATTAAACTCTTCAAGAGGGTAAAGGTAAGATGAAGGTTCAATCTCGATTAAACTCTTCAAGAGGGTAAAGTGAAGGTTCAATCTCGATTAAACTCTTCAAGAGGGTAAAGGTAAGATGAAGGTTCAATCTCGATTAAACTCTTCAAGAAGGTAAAGGGAAGATGAAGGTTCAATCTCGATTAAACTCTTCAAGAGGGTAAAGTGAAGATGAAGGTTCAATCTGGATTAAACTCTTCAAGAGGGTAAAGGGAAGATGAAGGTTCAATCTCGATTAAACTCTTCAAGAGGGTAAAGGTAAGATGAAGGTTCAATCTCGATTAAACTCTTCAAGAGGGTAAAGGGAAGATGAAGGTTCAATCTCGATTAAACTCTTCAAGAGGGTAAAGTGAAGGTTCAATCTCGATTAAACTCTTCAAGAGGGTAAAGGTAAGATGAAGGTTCAATCTCGATTAAACTCTTCAAGAAGGTAAAGGGAAGATGAAGGTTCAATCTCGATTAAACTCTTCAAGAGGGTAAAGTGAAGATGAAGGTTCAATCTGGATTAAACTCTTCAAGAGGGTAAAGGGAAGATGAAGGTTCAATCTCGATTAAACTCTTCAAGAGGGTAAAGGTAAGATGAAGGTTCAATCTCGATTAAACTCTTCAAGAGGGTAAAGGGAAGATGAAGGTTCAATCTCGATTAAACTCTTCAAGAGGGTAAAGGGAAGATGAAGGTTCAATCTCGATTAAACTCTTCAAGAGGGGAAGGGAAGATGAAGGTTCAATCTCGATTAAACTCTTCAAGAGGGTAAAGGGAAGATGAAGGTTCAATCTCGATTAAACTCTTCAAGAGGGGAAGGGAAAGAATGCTTCGAGTCCAATAACCAATGAGGGATAAGTATTCAGACCTATTATCCTTCTTTAAACCAATTGTCATGAGGTGTAAGATCTTTCTTTGAGGGATAAGTATTGTAACTTATTTCCTCATTTTGGATTTCAAAATCTGGACGCATATCCTATTCAGACTGTGAAGAATTAATGAGATTACATCTCATTTTAATAAAATTCTAATTACATATATAGTAATCAAAGACATATTTTATTACAATGAAAATCTATGATGTAACACTAAAATAAATAATAAATACACAAAAAATAACATATATGATATAAATAAATGATATAAGACATTTGAAAACAAATTTCATGGGTAACTACTCTATTTACTTGGTTTATCTTTTTCATATTGCATCAACGAATTTCGGGGTAAATATTGCCTAACAGGTGATATGAGTACTTACAAAAATATAATAAAATATATAACAATATTCTTAGATATATTATCACATGTAAAGGGTATTCTAAGTCATTATAAATAGTTAAATAGCATTTAACTGATGCACAGAATAAACCTAGCATTTTTACTAAAAACTTCCAATTACAAACAAGATGATTAATTTTTCTACATTACATTTAATCTAAAGACTTAATACAAGTTTATGAAACCTAATATAAATAAATATCTTCACGGACATACATTTTAATAGTTTTTATAATAGTTAATAAACTTTTCTGTGATTAAGGGTCATAATTCCTTGTATCTAAAGGAATGTGCTTTAGTTAAGCTAATGACTAGAAAATAATAGAAAACAACATACAATTTAATCAGACAAGTAATAGAAATATAAATAGGTTAAATTTAGAAGGCATCTAAATATGCAAATGGTTTTAGTAAGGCAATAGTTAATATTATTTACATAATTCCACTGAATGTTCTCACCTCTTGAACTGACGCTGGCTTGTTAGGGATTATTGCCAGATTCACAATATTTTAATAGTTATATTTAAATAGAAACTTATACTAGTTTTTGAGGTTCATAATTTAATCAAAAGATTAATAAATGCATATCTAAGTTTTTGAATATAAAAATAGATAAATTAGTTACGTATGAAAGAAATTATTAATGATTGAAGTTGGTTACAATAATTTGTGCGTTCGTGCGTGTTTTGTTCTAACAGTTGTTAGAACAAGCATCTGATTAAAATTAGGAGTTAAAAATCTACATTAACATGTTTTAAATATAAAAATAACAATATTAAATATGTAATATATAACCTGTATATATATTTATTCAATAAACAATAATTCACTATCTTAACTACCTTCTCAACGGCGGGGGAAAGATAGCTGCGCACAAAAGGTGCGCATGAAATCGACTGGTCTTTGAAGCTAATAATATGGTCTATATTATGTATATCAGCTTGTTATGAAATATTTATTATTAAATATAGTTTATCTATTAACTCTATAGTAGTTTTACATTATTTAATAGCCTGAGCAATGATTATTGACGATATAAAGAAGTAATTTGTTAGGAGTGATTGAAGCATAATAATTAGTTGATTAGTTTGGTGTGTTCAGTCATTTTTAGTCTAGTGTTTTATCAGGGTAACTTCGGTATTTTCAAAATATGTTATTTCATGTTGCAAACAAACAAAAAAATAGGTGGAGAATTTGACGTCCGTTACACTCTCCCCAACTTAAAATTTGCTGTCCCAGCAAAACAAAGAATTATAATCTATGAACTTTACAAAAAAAAAACTATTTGCGTCTCTCAGTATTATACTAATAACTGCCAGTCCATTTATCTAAATGTCCAAAACTAAACATCTTATTAAATAATGAAACTTAACCTAATTTAACAATAATAACTACCTCATAATAACGAAACACATAACTTAATAATAACCTTATTATACTCAAATGCAGCTGATTGGAAGTGTTGCCAGCCTTCTTGAATTAAGGGTCGAATGTAAGATCTCCAAGATGATCCTCAAGATGGTAATCTGCACTGCTGTCCGATGCGCTGATAAATCTCCCAGCATTTGGTCCCAATCTTCTTCGTATGACAGACTTGTACCTTTTAGTCGTCTAGCGTTGTGAATCTTCAAGATTCCAGATGGAACAATTGGAAACAGCACAGATGTCAGGTATTCAATTGGATCGAAAATACGTTTGACAAAGCCGACTCGTCTGCCAGGTACTCTTGAGTTATACTTTAAAGATAACGATGCAGTAGCAGTTGTATCACAATCGCCTTCCACTCTGAGTGAAGTTTTGGGTCGATCATGACGACTCTCTTCATTTATCGAAGTCTCGAGAACTTGGTGGCAATGGAAATCTGGTTCATGATTGCCATAGTCGAACTGTTTGATTTCAGTATTTGATGTACACGGAAAACTTGCATCGTGTTCATCAGAAAATGCATACAGATTATTACATACTGCCACTGGTACAACCTTATCGAAACTGCTTTCCTTGACGAACAAAGAAGAAATATCTAGTGAATCCTCATCATCACGAGGTGGCGATTGAAAGATCAATGACTGTAACATCTTTTCATTCTGAGAATCAATTAGTACCTGCAGAGGTGAACAGACACCGAACAACGAATCAGTTTTACTGAAACTTGCATCAAACTTCTTCGAATTATCGTTATTAGTTGAAGCAGCAGTAATAGTGAACTTATGAAAGGTTTCACTATCGCTGAGAGATGAAGCACCGTCGTTTTCTTGTTCGTAGTGATCGTCAGATATATAATAAGGATTGCAGTAGTCATTAATATGATGAACATCATCGCTTTGAAGCTTCAGATTATCATAATCTGATTCTTGAAGATTGAAGTCATATCCTCTACTTAGTAGAGTAGCTGATTGCTCAGATATATAATTCGCCAGTTCACACAAACTTTCGGAATCTCTCTGATCTGCTCTATCCATAAGAACAGGTGGGAGACCTCTAATGAAAGAGTCTATTGCCATCAGTTCAGCATGTTTTTCTACCCCCGGCCAAGCTTTGTTGGCAAGGTCAAAACAAGATGCAGCGAAGTCTAAGATATCTTCGTCTTGATCCCATTTAATGTTCTCTAATTTCATTCGAGACCGTCTTCTCTCTTCAGAAGAATTTCTTCTTAGTAGAATAGTTAGAATATCAGACCAACTGTTTATTGAATCTCTCACAAGACATACTCTTCGTCTACTCTTGCTGTTAAGATATGCCAGGAAAACTTTCATTTTTTCATTATCATCTATTGCAAAAACGGAGCAATAGTCATCATAATATTCGACGTAGTCATGAAGACTCTCGTTTTCTCTTTGGGTACGAGCCCCTAACTTTATTTCAAGGCGTCTATATGGTGCCATTTTAGTTGAAGGTTCTAGAAGAATACGTTCTGCATTCTTTCCTGTGTATGACACAGGAAGAGGATCACAGGTACTTTTTCCAACGAAGGTGCAACAGTATCGGGTAAATTGGCAGTGATGCCGGTTAGATACCTAATATGCTCTGAGCAACCTTATCCTGTCTACAGCGCCAAAAAAAAAATTACCCACTGTATGTAACAGGAAACTATACAAACAGAGGGTAAATTAAATACTTGATTCTTTGATAATAATATATTAATAAATCTTATCATAGATTATCTGCAAGTACAACACCTAAGTTAATTATTAATAATAGATAAGGTACATATGGTCAAGTTTGTACGTCAGACTATTGGAGACAATACTGTGAGTTTAAAATCAGTCATAAATCACAGAAAAGGGGAAAGTAGAGAGAATAAGAGGAAGGCTGTAACTAAGACCTGTTGGTTAATCACTGACTTTTAACGTAAATCTGTGCGTCCATCCAATCAATAATCACAGAAAAGGGAAAATGTAGGCTCGATCTCAATCGAGTACTACTAGAGGGTAAAGGTAAGGTGAAGAAGGTTCAATCTCGATTAAACTCTCCAAGAGGGTAAAGGTAAGATGAAGGTTCAATCTCGATTAAACTCTTCAAGAGGGTAAAGGTAAGATGAAGGTTCAATCTCGATTAAACTCTTCAAGAGGGTAAAGGGAAGATGAAGGTTCAATCTCGATTAAACTCTTCAAGAGGGTAAAGGTAAGATGAAGGTTCAATCTCGATTAAACTCTTCAAGAGGGTAAAGGGAAGATGAAGGTTCAATCTCGATTAAACTCTTCAAGAGGGTAAAAGGAAGATGAAGGTTCAATCTCGATTAAACTCTTCAAGAGGGTAAAGGTAAGATGAAGGTTCAATCTCGATTAAACTCTTCAAGAGGGTAAAGTGAAGGTTCAATCTCGATTAAACTCTTCAAGAGGGTAAAGGTAAGATGAAGGTTCAATCTCGATTAAACTCTTCAAGAGGGTAAAGGGAAGATGAAGGTTCAATCTCGATTAAACTCTTCAAGAGGGTAAAGTGAAGATTAAATTGCCCTTTATTAAATTGCCCTTTTCCTATGGGATTGATAGTAAATTATCACCTATTTTCTAAGTAGATGAGGCTTGTTAATAAACTTATCCCATAGAGCAAAATAAGTCTCCGGGTTCGTTACAATTGTTGTATTATCTTAACTTGAAGAGACTTGGAGGTAATTGATTGAATTCTATTAAACTGACAAATGACTAAACGGTAAAAGTTTTTAGGAAGTAAATTAAACACAAGGAAATTTTAAATGGGTGTACTTATATTAAAGTTCGAATAGTACAGAGTTCTAAGACTTACGCACAAGTCTTCAAATAACACAACACAAGTTTTAAATAAACTAGCGGTTGAGTAAACTTAAGGGTTTTAAATAAACAAGGGTCTGAGTAGCCAACTCACGAAACCCGTGGATGGACAAGTCCGAACAGACTTGGTCCGACCAACCAGTCTTCAAGAGACCATCGCGAACTATGAACACTTTAGTTAGGTGCCAATGGTATTTAAAGGGTGAACTGGAGAGTCCAACCTTCCAGTGAGTGAATAAACTTCTGTTAAGGTACTGATAGTACTTTTCAAAGATGTTTTTCTACTCACTGCAGATAGAAATAACACACAATGCATTATTCAAATTTAACACGCTAGTGGTAATGGCTTTCTATACGATTAACATATAGATCGATCAGATTTACTAATAGTTCATTTTAGTGAAACCTGATTTGCTAATAAACATCCAAATTTAAGCATACTATTTCAGAGTCCTGTTTAACCTATACATGATCAGAAATGTTACAAGTTCCTAACTATTAGTTAAGTATTTCAATTAGAATAATTGAAATACTTACTTAATTCCTTTTAAATTAATTAAGTATTAATTTCAACTCTATCTATAGAAAAAGAACTCAATATTCTAAGTTGTATAACTGATTTACAAAGTTCATGAAGTTATATAACTTAGTACAAATTATAAAGTTTTATTCTGAATTACAAGTTATAGCTCTGGGTTACAAGTTATAAAGTTATGTTCTGAAGTTACAAGTTATATAGCGACTTACATCAAAGCTATTCGTTTATAATTATATTCGAGCTCCTAGCGAGAATAACATGACCATAAATTTAAATAGCATTTCCTTCTAATGAACAGTGTACAAGATTAAAAAGATTATGTCTGATTAAATGATTATCAAATTATAGAAATTGAAAGATTAAGTAAAAATACAAGTTCAGCGTATTAACAATCTTTCTATTGTTAATATCACTCCCCCCTTCGTGTTTCAACCGACTTGTCGGTTGAATTTCAATTTCTAAACCCATATTATCGAAATCCAATCGAAAAATATTCTAACAAATTTCGAACAACACTCGGAAACATCCTATGAAATTTCTTAAAGTCCGAAATATAAATTATATCTATTAAAACAAAAGAAATTTCAGATTAAAATTTGATCTGCTAAATAGATCAGTCTTTTCATCATAAAATTTGTGTGTACAAAAATATGATGACAAGACAATTCCTATCATATATGTAATCATGAATTCTACCTCTGGTCACGATATTAAATCAAAATAGAGTGAAAATTTATAAGTTATTCTACTCATATTCAGAAACATACGTCAAAAATATATTTTCATTTTATGGAATTTATTTAACTAATAAAGATATTCAAATATCTAACCTTGTTTATAATTATTCAAAATTGAACCTGAAATCCCATTTCATCCAGTTCTAAAATTCAAAACATGAAATATCAAATCTCAAAATTCAAGTTGAACAATCATAAAACTTCAATCTATAACTGCTAAATTTATATTTTAATTTTTAAAATAAAAGTAACCATTACCTTTCTAAAAATTAAATATGTATGTTCTCAATTCTTAAACACTTAAATGGAAATAGTATCCAGGTGAATGTCTAGTCATTGAAAACACCCTTAAAGTTTTTCTTCAAAATATAAAGTTCGTTTAATACTTTACTGCAATATAGTCCAACTATAAACATCTTACTTTCATTCAAGAACCAAAATTATAATGCTTACAAATAAGATTATCAATAAAATCTAAGCATGCGATTATAATATATCTACTATTATTATATCTTCTACTTCAAGCATCGTAATTTGAAACGTCGGAAATAAAGTTAAGTAATTTTCAAATGAAATTAATTTCAAAATCAATAGAGATTAATTACCTTTCATATATCCAATGAATATAATCTATAATCAATAGAACTTAGTTAACTTTTATATCTCAAATGAATATAATCTATAATCAATAGAACTTAGTTAACTTTAATATCTCAAATGAATATAAGCTATAGTCAATAGAACTTAGTTAACTTTTATCCAATGAATATATTATAATATAATCTATAATCAATAGAACTTAGTTAACTTTTATATCTCAAATGAATATGATCTATAGTCAATAGAACCTAATTAACTTTTATATCTCAAATGAATATAATCTTACATCAAAATCGAAACTTCATTATAGTTTATTCTAATTGCAAAATATTCATTTCAAAATATATGAGTAAAACTAAATTCGTTATTACTTATCTTAAACTTCTCTCTTCTTAAACTATGGTTATATATGTTATGTAATATTATACGAGCTATATTATTGGTTAGTATTCATCTATACTATTGTTAACCTTACATAACCTATTTTTATTCGTATTGAATAAACATATTCAGATTTCGTTTAAAATATCCAATGAAATTAAAAGTTTCTTTAAATCAAATGTTCAACTTCGAAATCTGTAAACTATCAAATGAAATCTTAAGTAATCCTTTAAAGAATTAATTTTCAAATAAACATCAATGATTAAATGCTCATAACCTGAATGTTTCAATAAGCAATTAATATTTAAACTTTCTTTAAAGTAAATTCAAAGTATAGAAATCTAAGTTAATTGGACTAAAGTAATAATCCAAAATTTAGAATAATAAGATCAAGGTGAAATGATCTAATGTGTCGGTACCATCAGAGAAGACTTCTCAAAGTAGGTACATGAGAGTTGAAGCCCCCATGTTCATTCTCCTCCTTCAGAATGAATGGTTCCCTCAGGTTATCGGGCATTGGTTTGTGACGTCACCAAGTATGACTGCGAAGTCGTCACCAAGTATGATTGTGAAGTCATCATCAAGTATGACTGTGAAATCATCATCAAGTATGACTGTGAAGTCATCATCAAGTATGACTGTGAAGTCATCACCAAGTGTGCTCCACTGCTCAGCCTTCTCGTCACTAGGCGTAGCTCGGCTTATCCTTTTCGGATCAACAAGTTACTGGTGTTGGATTGTTCCAACATCTGGTTTGTTATTGCTCTGCTCCAGTTTCTCGAGAGATGTTTTTCAAGTTTTGGGAAAAAATAAATCATTAATTCAAGTATAATTAGGATTACATTTTTACCTAACTATTACTTTTAGACTTACAGTTGAAGGATAATATTACTATTTTACTATTGCTAAAACATGATTGTTTTAATTATTTCCAAAATTTTGTACAATGATTCTACAAAATTCTTTAATATTATAGTATTGTTATAATCCTTCAAGTAATATTATAGTTTGATAATATATATCTCACATAACATTTATTTCAAAATATACCTCATTCAGTTTACAATACATATTCCTATTATTATAAAACTGTAAAGAAGGGGTTAGTTTATATATATAACATATATTTCACTTAAAACTAGGTTCATGAAAATCTTGGACACAATCAAAACTGTTATGTTTCTTTTTATTGTTACGTTACTTTACAAGATTGTCACTTATAGTGATAAATTCATAGTAAAATCAAGTAATTCACCTTCAACCGATGTCTTGCCCATAACGTCAGATCGTCAGATGGATGGGTTTCATTGCTTTTGAATAGCCTCCTTTACGTGTGTTTCTGCAATTACAGGTGAACTTTACTAGCTTATACAAGAAACTTACATCTTACATAGATTATTTATCTACCATTACATTACATTTCATCAATAATTATAAGTGTTAGTCAACATAATTTTCTTAATTACTCTTAACTTACAAACACACAGTTATTTATATATATTTTATGTTTCACTAAACATCAATGCATTATATATATATAATTTACATTTCTTTAAACATCAGTGTATATTGTAGTTACCCTGAAGAGTTAATGTTATTGATCTAACCATTGAAAGAAATTAATTGAACACAAACTATGTCGTTTTTTAGCTTTTCATTATATTTCGTTATGTTCCTTTTATAATCATAAATTCTCGTACAGAATTAAATCTCATTAATTATTTTCATTTGCTTTAACTCAAGTTTAATGTATTCATTTACTTTTTCAAGTAATAATTTAAATATCATCAAGATTCTTGTTATCATTAAACTCAATATTCAAAATATTTTCGTAATTCCCATTTATCACTAAAGAGCCTTTTACTCTTATTTCAGTATCATTAAACTTTTCAAACGTTTTCTTTATTTGAATCCATACATTATTTATTAAATTATATAACTGTCCCTTTTAAACTCAAACTTTTTAATTACATTTAAACTGCTATACTGAGTTTAATTAATAAATTCATATACGTAACATGAACGTATTTTACAATTCTCGTTACATTTATTTTTATGAAATAAATCCGTTCTATTCAATCGTTTTTATTATTTACGATTTCATTTTAATCCTTTTTATACTCATGTAAAATCAACTACATTCATTCTTTTATAAATCTGGAAATATTACGGTTCCCCCTTGAAATTTTTTTTTAGAAGAAGATTTTCTTCTCAGGGTATTTTCTGTACTCTGGTTGACCTTTGAACCTGCAATTACTGTTTTCTCTTAGTAATATTTACCCTTACAGTTTAGAATGAATATTATTTATGTATTAGGAATATCCCTTTTTTTCAAATATCAAAATATAATTAATTATACATCTTGACTCATATCTTTCTAGTATATTTATCTCACAATTCCATGTATAATCACACTTAATTACACTTCAATCCATTATTGTAATCTTTTTGGGGTCTAATTTTATTCTTCACTCTGAGAGGAATAAATAGAATGTTCCCCTGAGATTATTCTGAAATTCTTTAGAGTCTATTTTATTCTTCGTTCTGAGAGGAATGAATAGAAATGTTCGCCTAACTTATGTTTGGAAATTCTTTAGGGTCTATTTTATTTTTCATTCTGAGAGGAATAAATAGAATGTTCCCCTTAAGATTGATTCAAACATTTCCTTCATAACAGAATGGTTATATATTTATATATTATCATATATAAAAGTTTTAACGAACTATATTCTTCAGCAATTATTTTATATATCATTGTACATAAACATTAGAATTTAAGTACATGTATATTATATTGCATGTTTTCATTGTTCATTATAC
The DNA here is from genome assembly GCA_947561585.1 of Caprella mutica. NCBI lineage: Eukaryota > Metazoa > Arthropoda > Malacostraca > Amphipoda > Caprellidae > Caprella > Caprella mutica. Next base: position 27,053 of record CANNZV010004347.1, on the reverse strand, counting down.
ATTCAATAATATTCGACAATTTATTTAGAATTCATTTCTAAATTTATATATCAAGAATTCAGTATCTTTATTTTAATTAACAAGTACAAACATTTTTATTTATCACCTTGAAAATCAAAAATTCAACATAAAATATTACACTTCTATTATAAATAAAAGAATTCAAATTAAATGTGAAATAATATTAATTGAAATATTTGCTTCGTATCTTGTTATCATTCAAATCATTCGTTAAACTCTCCATTTGTTATGGTGTTTCAAATATTAGTTCCTGCTACATCTTGGATTGTATAACAATACAGTTCATAGAGAACAGTAGATTGAATTACTTCATGTCATTTAATTATAAATAACTATTAATTCTTATTCATACATTGTTCTTACAGGTTCTAATTCCCACACAAGTAATAACTTATATTACTTCAGTTCCTCAAATTTATCATATTATTAAATTATGATATTACACTTATTTCATGACATTAATTCCATGATTTTATTTCGACGAAGAACCTGTAACTCATTTATTTATCAAACATTACAGTTATCATTAAAAGAAATCATCAAGAGCTCTCTTTCAAACTCATTTATTTATCAAATAATTAATTAAATAATTAATTATTATTTCTGAGTAACCTACTGGAATAATCACATTAATTCCTATATCTTTTATTCTCCATATAATACTCATTATTTTATTCATATTATATCCTTGCTATCGTCAACTATAGTGTTACTGACTGTACCACCTCGACTAATTTTAATAGCTCTGTTGACAATAACTTCCCACTTGAAAATTTACATCGCTTCCTTCAAGATTACGTTTAGTCTTGACTTTTTACTAGTCAACTATTATAAAATCAAGTTTCGTTATATTTTTACGTTAAGTTATATTAATATATATATAACGTTTGCTATATTTTATACTTTATTAATAGAAAAATAGTCTGACGATAATTGTTTTATCTCTTATACATTTATGTTCGATTGCTTGCATTTAATTCACTATTCAAATCAAGTCTTACAATTTAATTATAAAATTCAGCAAATCTTTGCTCTTATAGTATTTTCTTTCTCAGAATTATCGTCTGACAAATACAATTGTCTGAATTCATATCGTTTTTTATACGATTATTTCGTTCATATGAACTAATCACCTATGTGATTATTTTAAGTTATTATTCGTCACTGGAATAATTACAACAACTTCTTATTTAACAGTTAATTATTTATACTCAATATATACTCAATATACGTAAACTGCACTGAATCTTCATATATCGTTGTTTCGTTCATTATTGAGTTACTAGAGATTTTACGTAAAAGCATATAATTATTTAATTACGTTAAACAATAACCTTTAATCAAATCAATTATTTCTTACTTTTAATTATTACAGGAATATAGTTTGAAACTAGATCACATATTGATTATTTAGTATCAAACCTACTTTTCCCCTCTAGTTACCACATATTACACGATATTACATTAACTATGGTTAAGCAGTATTAACCTCTAGGTAACTTTAAATCTCATCAAAAATATTCAATATACAATATTAATATCAAAATAGTCATTTAAATATTCAAGATATATATATATATCTATATCATTCCTTGTCAATCCTTTAAAATGTTTCACTCTTTTTATACTGAGTCATACATCTGAGTTTAATATATTCGTTATATCTTAATCTGACTCGATTATCTTTAATCACTGAAACGATTGACAGGTTCTTTTTCAAATACTGCGATTATTACTATTTGAATAGGAATACATCATAATTATCAATTGACTTCATCCCTGAAAATTAGGTATGATTCGTTACATATGTACGTTACGTGCATATCATAGGTATTTCCGGTTTACCTGAAACCTTGTTTATTTTTATTAATATAAATTGACATTATAATTATCTATTGACTTCATCCCTGAAAATTAGGTATGATTTCGTCATATATGTACAATACGTGCACATCTTAGGTATTTGCGGTTTTACCTGAAACCCTTTTTATATTTTATAATATCACAACTCAATGTTGTATCTTAGGTATTTGCGGTTTTACCTGAAACCCTTTTTATATTTTATAATATCACAACTCAATGTTGTATCTTAGGTATTTACGGTTTTACCTGAAACCCTTTTTATATCTTATAATATCACAACTCAATGTTGTATCTTAGGTATTTACGGTTTTACCTGAAACCCTTTTTATATTTTATAATATCACAACTCAATGTTGTATCTTAGGTATTTACGGTTTTACCTGAAACCCTTTTTATATCTTATAATATCACAACTCAATGTTGTATCTTAGGTATTTACGGTTTTACCTGAAACCTCGTCTATATTTTATAATATGACATCTCATTTTACTTCTATTGACTTAAAGGATGTTTTGACCCTATAATCAGATATTCACATCCGTGACTGTACTTTCGGTATATTTCTATATGATATAACCGTTTCTTATGATATCAACTTCTCTCGATATCACTTTCTCTTGATATTACCTACTAAATAAAACAGCGTAATTTATAATTTCCAAAGATTTTTATCGACGTTATTGCTTTTTAAGCCACAAACAATAAATATCATTTCATTAAAATATGCAAAATTAATGAAATACGAGAATGGGTTAATTACTTCCATTCCAGTACTAAAAATATGGAAAATACTTAGTTCACATAGATAGGTATATCGTTACTTTACCAAGTTCACCTTTGGTTATTTACATGACAAATTCACAGGTTATAAGACCCATTTAATATCATCAACTTGGAATATTTTTATTCTCCTTATCGGTGAATATACAGTTACATATTCCATCTGTATCTCTATTTATGAGTACACAGGTTACTACTAATATATTTGCAACTATGTATATTAGCTCATTTAAACATTGTTCTAATGTTTTTTACTTAATACTTTAAAAATTCATACTTTCAAAATAGTATTTTAAGTTCGTTCTCATCATTTGAACTTTCTCTCTTAAGCTTCTTCGAAATTCTTATATACGATTTTCTGAATTCCTTTATAATTATTTATTATAATTATACTTCGCCTTTTATAGGACAACAACAGTTATTTTGTTATATAACGTGCTTTCCACGTTATTTGCAATCTTCGCACATTTATACAACTTTCACTTTCTGAAACATACGTTCCATTAGTTTTCAATGATTTTACTTATAGAATAATTATGCAAAATAAATTAGATTTAAATGTCGTTCTCAGTCAGATAATTATAAAAGTACTGAAATACATGGTATTATTAGCCTGTCAAAATGTAAATAGTTTTCACTATCCCGACACATCTAAAATATTCTATGCAATTAATATATTCCCAGATTCAATTATATCTGTTAAAAGTTTATTACCTTTAAATGATACACATTGACTAAAATTGTCATATCATCTTACTTTTTACTAACTGCGCTATTTGAGGCTACTGGTCTTTGACACTACTTTTTACTCCACTATTTTAGACTATGATATAAATCTATCATTCCCCCAGGAATGTAGTGTCATAACTACACTTTATATTACTAGGAAGCTTTGCGGCAGTTTGTAACTATTTGTGTCGTATTTTGGTAAAGCCATTCTTTATTACCTACTACCTTATCTAACAAAACCTTTCAATATACACTGTAAAGATTAATAATTAGTAAAGATTAATAAAGACAATATAAAATTCACAATACAAAAATATAAGAAGACATTATTATATTCCAGACACAAAATTCATTACAATATATTAACTTTAGGTTAAATAGTTAAATAGCATCACCTAATTTGCCTCTCGTTGTTTAGCTGCCTGTTTACCAGATGGTAGTGTAGATTATAAATCTCATGTAGGGTTGCCTCATAGCTCTCCTTTTTTCTGGAGTCATTCGATTTCTTCTGTTCTCCCGTTTAGATTGTAGATTTCATGAAGTATTGCCTCGTAGCTCTCCTTTTTTCTACTTGCGCTGTTTCTTGTCCTCTTCTTACTGCCCTTCCTTCGTAATCCCTTGGGTGATTACCGCCAGGTAAAAGTGAGTTTCTGTCGCGATGTATTTTTGTCGCTGTTAGTACTTTGTCGCTGTTAGTACTTTGACTCTAGTGCCTAGCCACCTTCACTTAATTTGGCGTATCCGTGCTCAGCTCGAAGTTTGTGTTGCAGCTTGGATGATTGAGTTTATTTAAGCGCACCGCTCGTTTTATACTCAGCTCGAATTTTCTCACCGGTCTTTAGAATATTAATGGTATTCTAGAACAGTTTTAATAGTTAACTGCTGTTAACTTGAAAAGTATCCTTTCACATGTCATGTGAATCTTTTCTGTTGCTTTTCCTTCCTTTTTTATGAAGTGCTGCAGGACTTCCGTATGTGAGTTGAAAGGGTGTGTTCTCCCATATGTGATGGAAGAGTGTGTTCTCCCATCGGCATTGTAGAGTTGCTCCCGTAATGTCCTTTTATCGGAAGGAGTGTGATTGGCTAGTTCACTCGCATTACATTCAATGCTTACCTAGTGATTAACACTGTATAACACTAGGGTTTCATAGTTCTGGTTTTGTACCCTTTTTATCACTGGATACACTGTCTTTCCAACTTTCCTTTTACTTCTCTAAAATCTTTAAACCATTTATATTAAGTCAGTTCTTTTCGTTAATAGATTCTAACCTCTTTTTTTCCTCCCTCTTTTCTTCAAGACCGTTTGAAGATGCCAATATTAAATTGCCCTTTTCCTATGGGATTGATAGTAAATTATCACCTATTTTCTAAGTAGATGAGGCTTGTTAATAAACTTATCCCATAGAGCAAAATAAGTCTCCGGGTTCGTTACAATTGTTGTATTATCTTAACTTGAAGAGACTTGGAGGTAATTGATTGAATTCTATTAAACTGACAAATGACTAAACGGTAAAAGTTTTTAGGAAGTAAATTAAACACAAGGAAATTTTAAATGGGTGTACTTATATTAAAGTTCGAATAGTACAGAGTTCTAAGACTTACGCACAAGTCTTCAAATAACACAACACAAGTTTTAAATAAACTAGCGGTTGAGTAAACTTAAGGGTTTTAAATAAACAAGGGTCTGAGTAGCCAACTCACGAAACCCGTGGATGGACAAGTCCGACCAGACTTGGTCCGACCAACCAGTCTTCAAGAGACCATCGCGAACTATGAACACTTTAGTTAGGTGCCAATGGTATTTAAAGGGTGAACTGGAGAGTCCAACCTTCCAGTGAGTGAATAAACTTCTGTTAAGGTACTGATAGTACTTTTCAAAGATGTTTTTCTACTCACTGCAGATAGAAATAACACACAATGCATTATTCAAATTTAACACGCTAGTGGTAATGGCTTTCTATACGATTAACATATAGATCGATCAGATTTACTAATAGTTCATTTTAGTGAAACCTGATTTGCTAATAAACATCCAAATTTAAGCATACTATTTCAGAGTCCTGTTTAACCTATACATGATCAGAAATGTTACAAGTTCCTAACTATTAGTTAAGTATTTCAATTAGAATAATTGAAATACTTACTTAATTCCTTTTAAATTAATTAAGTATTAATTTCAACTCTATCTATAGAAAAAGAACTCAATATTCTAAGTTGTATAACTGATTTACAAAGTTCATGAAGTTATATAACTTAGTACAAATTATAAAGTTTTATTCTGAATTACAAGTTATAGCTCTGGGTTACAAGTTATAAAGTTATGTTCTGAAGTTACAAGTTATATAGCGACTTACATCAAAGCTATTCGTTTATAATTATATTCGAGCTCCTAGCGAGAATAACATGACCATAAATTTAAATAGCATTTCCTTCTAATGAACAGTGTACAAGATTAAAAAGATTATGTCTGATTAAATGATTATCAAATTATAGAAATTGAAAGATTAAGTAAAAATACAAGTTCAGCGTATTAACAATCTTTCTATTGTTAATAGTAAAGGGAAGATGAAGGTTCAATCTCGATTAAACTCTTCAAGAGGGTAAAGTGAAGATGAAGGTTCAATCTCGATTAAACTCTTCAAGAGGGTAAAGGGAAGATGAAGGTTCAATCTCGATTAAACTCTTCAAGAGGGTAAAGGTAAGATGAAGGTTCAATCTCGATTAAACTCTTCAAGAGGGTAAAGGGAAGATGAAGGTTCAATCTCGATTAAACTCTTCAAGAGGGGAGAGAAGATGAAGGTTCAATCTCGATTAAACTTTTCAAGAGGGTAAAGGGAAGATGAAGGTTCAATCTCGATTAAACTCTTCAAGAGGGGAAGGGAAAGAATGCTTCGAGTCCAATAACCAATGAGAGATAAGTATTCAGACTTATTATCCTTCTTTAAACCAATTGCCATGAGGTGTAAGATCTCAATCTTATTTTCCTCCTTTGAGCCAACTTCCTTTGAGGGATAAGTATTTCAACTTATTTCCTCAATTTGGATTTCAAAATCTGGACCGATATCCTATTCAGACTGTGAAGAATTAATGAGATTACATCTCATTTTAATAAAATCCTAATTACATATATAATAATAAAAGACATATTTTATTACAATGAAAATCTATGATGTAACACTAAAATAAATAATAAATACACAAAAAATAACATATATGATATAAATAAATGATATAAGACATTTGAAAACAAATTTTATGGGTAACTACTCTATTTACTTGGTTTATCTTTTTCATATTGCATCAACGAATTTCGGGGTAAATATTGCCTAACAGGTGATATGAGTACTTACAAAAATATAATAAAATATATAACAATATTCTTAGATATATTATCACATGTAAAGGGTATTCTAAGTCATTATAAATAGTTAAATAGCATTTAACTGATGCACAGAATAAACCTAGCATTTTTACTAAAAACTTCCAATTACAAACAAGATGATTAATTTTTCTACATTACATTTAATCTAAAGACTTAATACAAGTTTATGAAACCTAATATAAATAAATATCTTCAGTGACATACATTTTAATAGTTTTTATAATAGTTAATAAACTTTTCTGTGATTAAGGGTCATAATTCCTTGTATCTAAAGGAATGTGCTTTAGTTAAGCTAATGACTAGAAAATAATAGAAAACAACATACAATTTAATCAGACAAGTAATAGAAATATAAATAGGTTAAATTTAGAAGGCATCTAAATATGCAAATGGTTTTAGTAAGGCAATAGTTAATATTATTTACATAATTCCACTGAATGTTCTCACCTCTTGAACTGACGCTGGCTTGTTAGGGATTATTGCCAGATTCACAATATTTTAATAGTTATATTTAAATAGAAACTTATACTAGTTTTTGAGGTTCATAATTTAATCAAAAGATTAATAAATGCATATCTAAGTTTTTGAATATAAAAATAGATAAATTGGTTACGTATGAAAGAAATTATTAATGATTGAAGTTGGTTACAATAATTTGTGCGTTCGTGCGTGTTTTGTTCTAACAGTTGTTAGAACAAGCATCTGATTAAAATTAGGAGTTAAAAATCTACATTAACATGTTTTAAATAAAAAAATAACAATATTAAATATGTAATATATAACCTGTATATATATTTATTCAATAAACAATAATTCACTATCTTAACTACCTTCTCAACGGCGGGGGAAAGATAGCTGCGCACAAAAGGTGCGCATGAAATCGACTGGTCTTTGAAGCTAATAATATGGTCTATATTATGTATATCAGCTTGTTATGAAATATTTATTATTAAATATAGTTTATCTATTAACTCTATAGTAGTTTTACATTATTTAATAGCCTGAGCAATGATTATTGACGATATAAAGAAGTAATTTGTTAGGAGTGATTGAAGCATAATAATTAGTTGATTAGTTTGGTGTGTTCAGTCATTTTTAGTCTAGTGTTTTATCAGGGTAACTTCGGTATTTTCAAAATATGTTATTTCATGTTGCAAACAAACAAAAAAATAGGTGGAGAATTTGACGTCCGTTACAATTTCCATTCATAGTAAAAGGTCAAGCTCAATTAGTTATTAATTTATTGGAAAAAAATTGAGAATTCTGATCAGTTTAGAGCCAGATTTGTGAACTCTGTGTCTTTGATTAACTCATAGTCGTATTATCATAAAGTAGTTGTACACTGTGCCAATAATAATTTTAGGTACCTAAGTTGATACATATCTAAAAGTTGAGCGGCGCACCACTGAACGTTCTATTAGATAGGTAATTTGAATGAAGATTAATGTTATATCAATATGAAGTGAATTTGATAATTGTTGTGTCAAATTTATGACTGACTGTACCCGAATCCAATGATTACAGGGGCATAAGTCACGCAGTTAAATTGCAGCTCTTTAATTTTTAATTGCGGTCCTCTCAAGAATCTCTAAAACATTCTGAACCGATTGAACTCCATGGTTCAAACGTCTTTGTTGAGGCTCGTTATCGTTAAGTGGCTTTTAATTAAATATCTATGAATGATTGGAAGGGCAATGATATGATTGGATGGTTGAAGTATATTGATGATATGCAGATGGATATTTACAGGTTGCAGTATATTGAGATGGATGATACAATTAGAAAGGAAGCCAGTATAATCAGAGGAGAGAAGAGCCAGGTTGTAATACCAATAAAATATATCAATAGAATATTAATCAACATAACTTACTTATTATATTACATTATTCCATCAAAAACATACCCTGGCTCTATTAGAAGTCTATATAGATTTATTAGATTAGTACAATAGTTTCTCTAAAGCTTGAATAATAATCATGAACTATCAATCAATAGAATTCAATATACCTTGTGAATATTATCTGTAAATATATTGTAAACATAAACATTAGAAATGTAAATATATTTAATTCTTTTAAACTCTTATTTATAACTAAATAGTCTTTACACCCCTTTACACCAAACTTACATTAAAATTTTGCATAGCTATCAAAAGAAGCGCAGTGCATGCTATAATATATTAATTAAAATTTTTAACGTGTGTTTTGAAGTTATGATTTTTCTGTTGTTAGAGGTCGCAGTTAGTTAGTGTGCCACAATTTACCTGCTTGACCCTACTACACACTCTACAGTCTAAACAGTTTATTTCTTTGATTGAGATGTTTAATTTGGAATAGAAAATAAAAATTATCATAGAAAACTGTAATAATTATAATTTCATGGGGTAACTATTGTAAACTTTCAGTGTGAGGTGTTAATAAAAACTTATCAGTTATATGTATAAGGGTGTGGCACGCCCCCCAAATCCCCCTGCCGGCTGCCAGGTCATTAAACAATCATGAAGTGTACAGTACAGTACAACAAACTAGCGGATACAACACACTACATAACAGACATTTACGTTGAGACTATTAAAAGAAAGTACAACTGTACTGTGGTGCGCTGTAATGTAGTGCGCTTTAATGTGGTGCGCCACTCAGCTTTTAGATACTGTTGCCAAAGTTGGTAACAAAGGTGTAGAGTCCATGTGTTATTAGTCAGTTACCCTGTAATAGTTAGCATATAAATAGCAAGTGCTCAATGCCTTGAGAGTCAGTTAGTTAAGTGTAGGTTGCAGAGTGTAGTTATACACTCACGAAGTGTTTAGTGTGGAGTGGCAACACTCACTTATGGGGCCTTTACACGAGCACTGGTCAGTGCCACTATTCACCACACTGCCCACCAATTAGCTCAGCGCCTTTACACGAGCAGAATGTGCTTTGGTGGGCACTGACACTGTAGTATCGTGGTTAGCATCTAATTTGCTATTAAACTCTAACGCTGTTAGTGTTTTATCTTTATAATATTTAGATTTTATTTTCCATAGGCATGGGTGCTGTTTAACTAGGCCAATGAAAGGAGATGTTGATTGTCTGGCCATCGCTACTGACAGACAGTGGCACTTTGTGGTGAGCGTTCGCTCACAGAGCGATAGCTTGGTCACCACCAAGTTTTGCCAAAAAGGGTGGGGCAAGTAGTAAAGTGGGCGTGGCATAGAACAGTGTCACCACAAAGTGGCACTGAGCACATACCGTGTAAAGGCATGGCCGTCTATAGTTTATCAGGCCAGCTCATCATGGCGTTTATAGTTCAATCAGCTGTTCAATGTGGTCCTATGATATCTAATTACTGTCGCTAAAATTAATGGATAAAGATGGCGTGCAACATATTTTCTTCGGTTTTTATGCCATTGCACTCTTCATGATGGTTTTTTCCCCTTGTGCTTTTCATGATGTAAATTAAGGAATGTTCCGGATTATTTGCAATCAAAATTATGTGAATTTATTCATTATAATATATATAAAAGTGGTTTTTAACTGAACGAATTGCACAGCACCGGAGGCAAATCAGAGACTCGGAAGTTATTATCATATGATAATGATCCTTGTTAGGATTTAAACACTTCTTCTTGTGTTGTTTTGTTAACTAAGTTCTCTAGTTAGTTTGTTAATTAGGACTGATATGCCTAATTGAGTGATAATTTTGTAGCCTTCAGCACTGCCTCCAAGTAATAAAGCATGTCCGTTTGTGACAGTTATTTTGAGCCCTTCAATTGCAAATGGCGAGTTTTATCTATTTTTCTCCTATGCTACAATGTTATTTTGGAGAGAATTTATGAAAATTTGATCATTTTGGAGAGAATTTGTTGAATTTTGGAGAGAGCTGGAGAGACAAATGGCGAGTTTACGAGACATACTATTATACTTGGCACTGCCTAGGCAGCTAGGCTATAGATTCTAATTTGGAATATTTTCCAAGTCTATCTTGACATAAATCTGAGCCTAACTTTAGGAATTTTAGATCTCTGAGGGAGATCTTGATTTAATTCCTATGTTACCATTAAATTAGCTGAGGGTGACATTGATTTAATTCCTATGTTACCATTAAATTAGCTGAGGGTGACATTGAATTAATTAATTAATCAGACTGCAGAATATGGAACATTTTCCAAGACTCTGCCACAAATCTGAGCTCAACTTTAGAAATTGTATATCTCTGTGGGAATACTTGAATTAATTCCTATGTAACCAATGGTTAAATCTCCAAAATCTCCCGCATCTAAATTAATGGTTACTAACCATTAATTTAGATGCGGGAGATTTTGAATTAATTCCTATGTATCCATTAATTTCTGAATCTGCTACTGTGAGTGTGAGACTTGTGAGTCAGAGAGTAACTGTCTCTCAAATTAAAATCTCTGACTCTGTAGGAGGGAGAGAAGAGACTCATTATGCAGAGTGGTGGCATGTCAGGCATGATACCATCCAGTCTGCAGAATATGGAACAAATCTGAGCCAAATTTTAGAAAATTAAGATCTCTGGGGATGATCTAACTGATTACTGATCTTGAATTAATTCCTATGTTACCAATAATTTAGATGTGGAAGATTTTGAATTAATTCCTATGTAACCATTAATTTCTGAATCTAGTATCTACTACTGTGAGTGTGAGACTTGTGAGTCAGAGAGTAACTGTCTCTCAAATTAAAATCTCTGACTCTGCAGGAGGGGGGAGAAGAGACTCATTATGCAGAGTGGTGGCATGATACCATCCAGTCTGCAGAATTTGGAACAAATCTGAGCCAAATTTTAGAAAATTAAGATCTCTGGGGATGATCTTACTGATTACTGATCTTGAATTAATTCTTATGTTACCTTTAATTTGGTATTTTAGCTGAGGATGATTTCGGATTAATTCCTATGTTACCAAGGGGGAGATTTTGTATTAATTCCTATGTTACCATTAATTTAGCTGAGGGAGATTTTGAATCTGCTGCTTAGAGTAACTCTCTCTCAAATTATAATCTCTGAGAGTCGGGAGACCACTCTGGAAAATACCTAAGGCTAACAGATGAATTTTAGAGGCTAATTGCTGCAGATTATACAGTTCCCATTAATTAATTATTGTATTTTAAGGTTTGCTAAACTCCAACAGAGTAATTAATCCATCAGAGAAGACCACTCTTTCCAGAGTGGTCAGGAGACACATTATGCAGATTGGGTTATCATTAATTTGGCTAAGTGGCCACTAAGGGAGATAGATTCTCTGCTTCTGAATCTCCCTTCAGTCACCTGGACCTTTTGGATGGTGACCAGTCATTTTGCCAAAAAAATTTTTTTGCTGCATGACTCTTTCATGCCTCATGGAATCATGGTATGTCACTTGTGCCCAAAAAAATTAAAATGCTATAAATTATAAATATAATGAGATATAGCAAATGTAAGTCCATTTCCCCCACCCAAGTTTGTACTGTTTTTTACTATAAAATGAATATACCTTATTTTGCTAAATAATTGTCATATTGCCAGCAAAAGTGTTACGGCGAAAACGACCTAGAACTACTTTGGACCTACCTAATTGTTGGTTGATTTATTTATAACATCCCTATTTTGAACTAATAATAATAAGAGAAACTATTTGCTGTGTGGTAGAAAATAATCTGAAATCTAAATATAACTGATTGAGAGAAAGTAGGAATTAAATCAAATATATTACACTATTGTGTAGCTATAATAACTTTAATTCGGATTTGCATACTTGATGCTATAAAAAATGGAGTTCTAGATTCTGTTGGCAATATAATCTGGATGATTCAATCCCCATTAATTCACTAGTATTGGTGTCTGAACTTAATCCTTATTTTCATTTTTGCAGATTTGTGATCTCATAACTAGTTAAGTATATTTACATGTTCTTCATATATCTAGTTACCTAGCTACTGATAAGCAAAATATTGTCTACAGACTAAAGTGAGGTTGTATAGCAGCTGTTGATTCAACTTTTAAAGGTAATTAATCATTTAATTTTTGAATGTCAATTATGTCCACTGCCTATCTAACTACTAGCTAAATACTAATATTTAGTTTTTTACTGAATCTTATCACAATAATGATATAATAGTTGAAGCATATGTTTTAAAATAATCTTCATATGATTAGGTACTTAAAATTAGTATGTAAAATTTGTAATTACTTTTCCAATTAGAACTAGCTGTAGCTAATAAATTTACAAAAAAATTGTATATATGTGCAATTCTCAACTAATTAAATTAAACACAAACATTGACAGTGTTTGATTATATCATTTGAAGATTACATAAATACCACAGAAGTGAAACTTTATTCTATCTAGAATAAAAGAAACCTTTTTCATTCAGTCTTTCAATTTATTTTATTTTGGGATAGGTACTTATAGTTTTTATTGCATTAACATATGATTTTTTCAACTTAGTAAAAATGATGCATGTATCTATGCTTTTCAAAAAAAACAATATCACTATATAATAATAACCAATAATTTCTAATATTTTGTCAAAAGCTTCAATTGAATTACATTGAATGTATTCATTTTATTATTTTTATATTTTCTTTGTATTTTAATACAGTCGGAGCAAAACATTTTCATTAACATTGAAAGATTTTTTTCTAAATTTATCTCTGTTTTCAACATTTCAGAAGATGGGAGGTAATAAATGCTGTGTTTCCTGGCTGTAACTGCTATTACAATCTGCAGGATGAATACACTTCTGTTTCCAAATGATTTAGACAGAAAGAATATTGAGGATAAATGAAAATTCATAATACTGTTCTTTTGTTTGTATTGAAGTTGTAGAAATAAATATTAGTTAACTTTAACAGAAACAAATGCCTGACTGAAGGTATATGTAACTATTGTTACCAGAAACTTTGTCCAATTAAAAAAGTAGCTATTGTATACAAAACTGCTTGCAAAGTGTTATTTTTTATTATCCCACCAGAATGTGCGTTGAAAATTAATGAAAACAATGAGAATTTTAATCTTAATAATTCCACAATAATAATTGAAAAAAAATATATATTTGAAACTTTTCCAAGTGGTATAACTAAAGAGATAATTTTTTTTAATTTTCGAATTTATAAGCTTTTAGACAAAAAAAAACAGTTTGATAACTATATTTTATTAAAATAACGGATCAGCATGTATAATGTGTCCATGAAGGGTTTCAAAATAATAATTAAAATCTTGTTGAATCAAACTTCACTAAGGAACTAAAAATATTTCATAGGTCTAAACTCTAAAGTATAAACAGTAAGCAACTATATTTTAAACTAAATAAATCTGTTTGAAGATGACATACCAATTTTAAATGATTAATAGAAGATGTTGATATCTTATCTGAAAAGAAGTGGAACCTTTTCCAGAAGTGTTCTTTTTTTCATTATTCAACATTAAAAATAGTACAATTGAGAGGTTTTTTTGAATGATTGGAAGTCCTTTCAGAATTCAGACTAATTTGCAATGTAGCTCTAAAAAATAAGATTTAGCCAACATCTCTTCCACAAGAGTAGCCATATCAATAATGTATCTTGCAGAATTTGACTAGCATTATGAAAACCATTTCATAAAAATTCAACCTTCAAGTGACTGCAATATATGGTAGAAGGATATGACCAAGATATTTCAGCAAAAGTAGGTGTGGTGCCAGGCCATGAGTGGTGTCGATGCTTACTATGAATCATTTTTGAAAACATTAATCTGGAAAAGAGAACAATATTTATAAATTTATTCTATTAGCTATAGATACATGAACTAGCCCAAGAAATGAATTACTATCATTATGAAGTTGATTATGAAGATATGAAAATAACCATGATATTGATTTCATTATTAAGGTATGAGAAATATTCTATTTTTAAATAATGAACTCAAGTTTAATCTATGTATATATATATATATATAAATGATTTCTGGTCGTCTTTACCTTCGTCGGCTTCGTTCCTTGGAAGGCAGCAGCAAATTTATTTCACTTGATATGTTTGAGGACCTTAATTTAGCAGAAGTTCTGAAAAACATAATAAATTTTAGTATAAATAACTTAACATTCAAATAAAATGAATAAGGATTAATACATAATTATTTTTGAATCATTTAATAATGAAGTTTTAGGAATGAATAGGGTAATACATATTGTGGCTAAGTCATGATGGTTTTATTATAAACAACTCACAGAGATATTAGATGAGTTTGAGCATAGGTTTTCAAGATTAGATGTAATACATTACTTGCAGTACCTTTAGGCTTTAACTACATGATTTTTTACATAGATTTCTGAAAAGAACAGTTAATAGAATACATAATGAACTTCACTGAGTTATACATTCAGTAAATTACCAGCACAAACAATTTCAAATGTTTTTCTATTCACTCTATTATTATCTGAGATGAATGATATAACTTATAGTTAAGCACAGAGAGATTCTCTAGTTAAATTTTTCATAGGATATAGAGTAGAGCTACTAGCTATATCTTTATTTGAATTTGATGACTTGATGGTTCCATATGAATTTCATCAATCAATGGGTAAAATAACATCTCATTATTATTCAGCACATCTATTTTCTTCTGTAAGTAATTTCTGTTAGATTGTTGCATTCCTATTTTTAGAATGTCTCTATTAAATTATAATTTTTTAATGTAATATGGGCAAGGCATCTTTTATAAATGTGAATCTCTAATTAGTATTAGTTTATAAACTTGAGGACCTCCTGATTTTACTTACATAAATAGTTACCTATACTATATAGGCTATACCATATACAGTATACTGAAAATAGTAATTAGGTACCTACCTACCCACTCCTGTCTCCTGAGTCTTGATTTGAATAGAAAGTAAAAAATGATAACTGATACCTCTGTTGACACAGTTGACTGTTATTATATATATTTGATTGTTAATGATATACAGATAATATTAGGTAAGATTCTGCAACCTTTTGAAGAGAAATTGTCTTTAAAAAAATAAAATCTTGGGAGACTGGGAGACATATTAGTCATACTTTGCAGCCTGGCAGTAGGCTAGTCACAATAGTAGTGAGGAAACTGGGAAGTGGACCCATAATTTTATATTTGTTATCAAAATCTCTTTCTGACAGTCTTATCATATTATTTAAAACATTAATTATATAGGTACTTATTTAATATCTATGAAGAAAATATATTTGATCTGTTCTGTTTTTAATTTTGGAAGATGTTTCTAGCCTAGCTGACTAGGGACTTAGGTATATGAATGGTTCAGTCCGTTCTATTTTAAATTCATTAATTTTAACAGTTTCAGATAAAAAGAATCGAAAAAAAAACTTCAGTCCTATCAATCATGCCTTTGGCAATATTTTCATTCCCTATTAGAACTATCGTCAGACCACTCTAAATTGGTTTAAACTGTAAAATAATGCGACGACAACCTCCATTTTTTATTGAATCGCCATCAAGCTCTTGTGTATATATACGATTTTTAAATGGATTAAATACGATCAGATCAGTTAAAATAGCACTACTATAGTAATTGACTAATTACAAATCCATTGGTATAGTTTATTTATTTGCCTATTTAAGCAACTATAAGTTGCTTAAATAGGCAATTTATAAAAAATAGACACAGACTGAGTTCGCGGTTTGTTTTGATTTTTTAGGACCACTTTGAACAGCTGTTATTTACGGGAATCTGGCCTGATCAACTATAGACGGCCATGGTAAAGGCCCCTTTAGAGTGTGACGCTCACACTCAGTTTGAGATATACATTGGCTCGTGTTAATACCCACTCTCCCATTGGGTCTCCTATCATGTCTAATGATATGGATCCCTACTCTAAACCCTATCTATCCCTTTAATATGTAAGCTACCTTAATCTGTAACGTAAGATAATTAATAAACTAATAAAACTCCCTTACTGTTTCAATGAAACCTGTTTGAACCCTGTTATATTATTTTATCTGATATAAACTCTTACGTAACAAGAGGTAGCGACATCTGGCGCCCAACGAGATAAGTTTTTGACGAAAAATCAGTGATATAAACCTGACGTCAAAAACAGAAAAAGAGGGAGAATGATATATGAAGAAGTGAAAATATCTGAATTGAGTAAAGTGATAATTGTAATCACCTTCAAAATATTCAGTGATACAAACTCAATATAAAATAATTGATTGAAAAGTGCGAATGAATATTGCACATTAATTTCAATGTTAAAGTAGAACACTAAATTAGTGATCACGTACGTACAAAAACGAGTTCACATGGATAGAGGACAAAGGATAGAGCAAGAGAGTGGACAAGGGATAGAGCAAGAGAGTGGACACGAGCGGACGAAATCGAAAAGGTTCAAGAGGACTCGTGAGAGTCATCCTAAGTAAATTTCGCTTGGCCTTCAAGAAAGATCTTGCGATCTGCCAAACCTTTTGATCAGAAATATTACGACACAAAGATATTAATATTTGATCAAACGATACAGCGAGGCTGTATCTAATGTATGAGTGACTCACAGTGATATATAGTGCATGAACACAGTGCACCCTGCTAATTACGATACCTCGTAAAAGACCCGTTTACGGAAACTCTACATTTTCAATTCCGTAGGAGAACAAGTTATAAGAATAAATAGTTCGGTGAAATACATCCAGTGTAAATAGTAAATAAGTGAAGTGTTAAATAAATAGTGTTAAAACATTAATGTTAGCAGTTAAAATAAAATTAAAACGTTTCAACTTTTCAAGTGATAATTTTGCTTAAAGAAAGTGTTAAAATATTTCAAAACGAACAGTGATCCTGAGTTCATTTAGTGAGAAACTAATGATACATCATTGATATTGAAACAACTAAGCTAATTCATCGCAATTCATGGAAGTGTGCTAATTCTTCGAAGAAGAAATAACCAGTTGACAACAGCCAATTGTGGTATGAACTCAAGTATTAATCAGTTTAATCAGTGGAAAATCCCCACTCAGTGATTAACATCAAAGCATCAGCAAATCCGACTCAAAAGTCGCCGGTCAGAAACCATTGTTTGCTGAAACATCAGATTGAACCAAAACAATCTGAATGCGCAGTCACCACAGCAAAACACATCTGACCTAGCTGTGATTGACTGTGATCTGTTTACCCACTACTACCTGAAGATACATCAAATTGAAAAAAAATTGAAGGCTGAGAGACCCGAAACCACTTCGTGAAGACACATCAAATTAAAAAATTGATGGTTAGAGAGAGCAGAACAACCTCCTGAAGAAACTTTAAACCCTTGATGGTTTCAGAGACCAGAAAAATACACCCTCCAACACGGCTCGCAAACCTATTACATAAATCATACACACAGTGAGTAGAAGATATTGATAAAACGAATTATTTTTCGTGCTGGACAAATTGCATTATAAGTAGTCTTATTTAAAACAATTAATTAGGTTCATAATTTCAAGTATATTAGTATTTCTCTATATTTTATATTTCGGTAAATTGATATTTTAATTTTAATCATTGATTACAATTTTGATATGTAAATCTGAATTTTCATTTTATATTGTATTGATAAATTAAATAAAATTAATTGAAAAGGACCACTAAAATGACAGTTCAGATGACAAACGTTATGTTTACAATAACATGTTCAATGCTAATTAAAGACTCATCACCTATAAGTCTATATGATAGAGGTAAAGAATGAGAGCAGAAGACGAGAGACGGAGAGAAAAGGAGAAGTGATGTAAGGAGTGACGTAGGAGAGAGATGTAAATAATGTAATTATGAAAAAGGTACTTAAAAGCGTACGTGCAATTTAAGTATGTATATAATATTGGTGAATAAGCTTAATGAGTGTGAGCTTAGTGAGTAAGCTTTGAGAGAAAGCTTGATGATTATTTTTGGTGATGATTTTGATGAAGTATAATTTTGAGGAGTATAAGATTTATAATGGATGAAAGATATCCAAGTTTTTAATTGAACTAAGTGATTTATGATTTTTATCAAAGGTTGAAGCGAACCTACATGACTAATGAAATATTATATATATGATAAAAGGTCAAGGAGTACCTATATGATATAATGATGATATATGAAGTTATAATTATATATGGCAAGAAAGGTAGATAAATGGAGTTACCATATAAGGAGTAAGAGGCTAGTTAGTGAGTGAGGGAAGAGGCTCAAACTAGCGACGCAAATGGTAATTCAGGTAAGAATAAGTTGAAGTATGAAAGTCTAAGAGAGTATATTCTACGGCTGGAACAAATAGCAGTTGATAAGAAATCTTTGATAATTCTACTGTCAAGCTTGTATCCTTGTTGCGTTCGAAATGAAATATTTCGAAATGAAGTAATCGTTTAGAAAACGAATTGATATTAATAATGATGAAAAGTTCTTGGTGAACTTGAATGATGATGAAAAGTTTCAAGCTGATTGCGAAGAAGCAATTTATATGATTAATAATGTTTGATTATTGAAGAGAAATGAGTTCTCGATTTATTGAATAATCAAAACAGCTTTGCAAAACATGCAAACTTGACAATAGAATGATAATAAATAATACTAATATCTTTCAAAACAAACATTTTTTAAAATATTTCTGAACATCTTAATAAACATTCATTAATATTTGCAAAATAATTGGTATTCAGTTTAGAACAAAAAGTCATTAAAATTAATTGCAAACAGTTACAGTCTAGAATTGCTTAGTTGACAATAATGTTTAGCTTCCGCCGGACACAGAGTATATGAGAACGTGTGAGAGAAAAAGAACGTTTGATACCGTGAAAGAGATAGAATTATTGACAGAGTACAAGTCAATAATTCGCATTTAAATAATCATAATGAAATTAGAATTTGTGGTATAAAAGAGCGTTTGGTGAAAGTTATTCTTTTTATTAAGACTTTCGTTTATGACTTGCTAAATTAAAAAATCAGAACATCAAATGATTTTAAAGATTTGATCAGTTAAATAAAAAATTCAAATTTCCTTATTAACGTTAAATTATTGTTTTTAAATTAATTTTCTAAATTAAAAATAAAGAACATGAATAAATGATAAAATTCAAGCAGTATTTGCCAAAACTGCATAATGAAAACTATATTAGTAAAGTAGCTAACATTCTACAATCTTATTTCAATATTAATGAAATTTATTATGCATTATTTTTAAGGTTAATTTAAAGATTGATTAATCTACTCAATGACCGATCTAAATAAATCGAAAGGATAAACAATTAAATTAATTAATTAAAAATTAATTTTTCAAATATCTCGAAATTAAGATATCAAATTTCAATTTTTAATTACAATCTTTTAAATAAATAAAAATTAATTACCATTAAATTAACGGTCATTTAACTAATTTGAATAAAATATTTTGAATTTATGAATTAAAGCTAACATCTCTTTACATTGAAATTTGAAACAACTTTTCTATTAGTGAAATTAACATCTTTTACTTATATAGAAATTATATTATTACTCTATAAATTTAATTATGTGTTAATTTTAAGTATTCATTTATATTTGTGTTAGATTTAAGTCTTATTTATTACAGTATGTAACACGCATTTAAAGTAGAAATAAATACACATGCAGTAGGTATACTAAAGATACGTATACAATCAGCTGAGCGCTAGAGAAACACATTACAATCATTTGATTTAGGTATGAATTGAACATAAAAAGAAATAGCATAGTGACGCCTGGTTTACAGTGACGCATAGAAAACGAACTTATAGAAAATCTAAGAAGGGATACTGAAATATAAACATTAAATCAGACTAAATTAAATAATTATACGAAACATGAATGAATAAATTTTTAACTCGTTTGATAATTTTAATTTAATGAATGATTAATATTTTTTAATTACTATTTCATATAAATCTTAATTCAAAACATTTTTGACAATTCTAATTGAAACACCACTTAATAAAATTTAATATATATTTGATTAAAAAAATAGATTAATACATTTTATTTCATTTTTGATTATTTGATTGAAACATAACATAACAAAACTTTATTAAATTTTTATATTATGATTATAGCAACATCAATTCATTAATTTTATTTAATTTTCTTGATAGTCATGTCATCTATTATTTATATAGGACAGTTGCATTCTAAGTTTAAGAAAAATTATTTAGGTAGAATTTATTTTTAATATTAATTATCAAGGTTATTATTCTACTAATTTATTTAATTAGTTAATGCAATTGTCCCACGAATTAAAATTCACATGTCTATCAATATTCTTTTACAGAACATTTTCAAAACTAACATGATCTTCTTCCAGCAGCCAAACAAGCGGCATTAAGTTTAAATTATGGAAACACGGGAATTTAAATTTGGAAAAAGAAGGGAAAAGAAGGAACTATATAGGAAAACAATAGAACATTCTAATTAAATTGAAAAGAAAATAAATCATCAAATTTTAAACAAAATTTTAAATTATAACTTGAATTTTAATATTTCAAATTTTAACTTAAATATATTTGAAAAAGTTTGATATAATTTTAAATTACTTTGAATATTAATGAACAATTTGAGTGAAAAATAACTTGAAATATGAAAATGAATATTTAAATTACAATTTTCACAAATGTAATATTTGAAAATAATTTTATTTCGATAAGATTGAAAAAAATAATTATTACATAGTTTTAGTGACTGGATTTTAAGTATCTTTCATTTTACGCATATATTATTCTGATGTATTCTTAATCCTTGATGTTGTTTACTAAAATTGGGATTTAATGTATTATTATTGGATTTCATCAATGTTCTATTTTACGTGTTTTTACTTTGTTATAATAATCAATTATTATTTTGAGATAAAAGGTAAACGAGATCTTGCTATTTAAATCATATTTTGCAGTTTTTAAAATTTTTAATGAACATACTCCTACCTGTTAAATAAATAAAGAAATTGAATTTTGATTAGAGAAATCAAAAGCAAAATCAACTTTGTGTTTTTGATTATACAGAGTTGACTTTGCCTGAAAATGGGAGCTATGTAGAGTGCATGTGGTATTAGTCAGTTACCCTGTAATAGTTAGCATATAAATAGCAAGTGCTCAATGCCTTGAGAGTCAGTTAGTTGAGTGTAGGTTGCAGAGTGTAGTGATACACTCACGGAGTGTTTAGTGTGGAGTGGCAACACTCACTTAGAGTGTGACACTCACACTCAGTTGGAGATATACATTGGCTCGTGTTAATACCCACTCTCCCATTGGGACTCCTATCATGTCTAATGATATGGATCCCTACTCTATACCTTATCTATCCTTTTAATATGTAAGCTACCTTAATCTGTAACGTAAGATAATTAATAAACTAATAAAACTCCCTTACTATTTCAATGAACCCTGTTATATTATTTCATCTGATATAAACTCTTACGTAACTAGAGGTAGCGACAAAGGGAAGGAGTGTAGCTACTTAACTTAATTTAGTTAATTAATCTTCTGGCTACTACCTTAGTGCCTGCTAGGTGAACTAATGCAGGTAATGCGGCAGCCACTAATGCCTTATTATCAATAGAAAACAATAGAATTTAACATACCTTCTGAGTACTCAAGAGTAAGACGGGGTAATTTGATACAAAATAAACTGGTAAACTGTTCTACTGGTCCGTCTGTTCTTTTTCGAATGAGTTTCTTGCCATTTTATTGGCAACTCGGCAAGTTTGAAACTTAAATAAAATTGTTTTGAAACCCCTTTTCCCCCGCTTTGAAAAATATATTCTAGCAAAGTTGGTGGAATGTTAGCTATTTATTCGGTTATTCCTACATTATCTTGTCATTAATTTTCAGTGGCTAAATTGGAAATATGTGGGTAGATTTTTTTAGCTTTTGGAAAAATGCAGTGGGTTTAACTGTTTTAGTGTTGGATAAGACGGGATAATTTGATACAATTTGAGGTTTTTGCTTAATTAAAAACTTATTAACAAATATTTCACAATTTTTATTTTTATTCATCACATTCATCATCTTGGCTATCGATTCATGTAATAATTTTATTCAATATATTATTCCATACATCCGTGGTGATAATTTGAAAAATAAAAATATTAAGTATCAAATTACCCTACCTTTGGGATAATTTGATACAACCTCATTGTTTAATTCTAAATGACACATAAGTTGTCAAAAGATGTTATATAAGATTCTTTAAAGGAGTTCTCAAACTGTTAATGATAGTACATAGAAATAATTGGATCAGAACATTGTATCAAATTTTTTTTCAATATTTTCATTGTTTTCTCTGTCAGAGTCTTATGTTATAAAAAACACTATCATTTTGAGGAAATTAATTTAGCATTACAGCTTATAAATAAATAATACTCTCAATTGTCCTCTCTCATATGGAACTGAGAAAAACAGAACCAGTTTGTGTAGTCTGGGGTCACTTTCTAATACTCTCAAATGTCCTCTTTCATTTGAGACCAATGAGGTAACAATCGGACGACGGATGGTAACTTTTCGAAATATAGGTTCTTTAAAAAATAAAGTCTTTTATCAAATTTGTGACGTTATCTGTTTATTCCTTATAACGTTTCACTATTTGGGTTACGTGTGATAGGATCCTACTCTGTTTCTTATTTTCAGATTCCTTTTTCTCAATATATCTCTTTCTACTAAATACTCATGGTACCATGCCCTAGAACCACCTTGCCAATATGGTTCCGACCTCAGGCCTCTGGTCCAAGCTTAACTGTATTTAGGATAATGAAGTAATGTAATTAACACTTAAAGAGAATATATTCATTAGTCAAGCAAGGGTTATTACAAAGAGTATCTCCTCTAGAACGCTCACAAGTTAATGTCTCAATAACTAAGACTGGAGATAAGGTGTGTAGCTCACTAGAGCAGATCGGTAACTAACTTGAATGTTACTTACTTACAATCATATAGGTTCGTGATGACAGTAATGCATACACAATATCTGTGTTTGCCTTACTACATTGCTCCCCCCTTCCGATAATTTCAAAGTTACAATTCACATTTTTCCAAAACTGCCAGCTGGTTTGTCTACCCATTGTTACTCTATATTGAACAATGTTCAGACGCTCACGCTGTTAGTGGAAACATGTGTTTTGGATCTCTTGAAATTTCTCGAACCGGCAATAAATACATTATTAGAAAATTGAAAAATATGAGTTTTAATTCGTTCTAGAAGTATGTCAGACTAATGTGCATTCATCAAACGTTCTTAAATATTTTATCTTACCTATACAATCTTAATTTTGCTTCAACAATATTTTTATTTATTCCTAAAATAATCTAAGTTATTCCTACCTAATATGTCTCAGTTCAAAATGTAACAACTTTTGTATTTTATAAATGTAATAACTCTCCTAATCTATTTGAGATCTCACTCCTCCCCTCCTAATATGTAGAATATTATTCTAAATATTATCAGAGACCTTTGATCACTCCAATACATTACACAAGTTTGTTACTGCATTTACATTTAAAAAAAAATTATAATTCAAATTTTTTTATTTATTTATAAAAATATATTTTATTTAACTTAGTTATGTTTTATTTTAATAAAATTCCTTCTTTATTGATAATAGTAATTTTTCATTTTAATTTATCATATGTTAAGATATCGTATTTTATGACTTTTTAATTAATTTATATTCTTAATTGAATTTATATGAATTTTGATCATCTTTATCAAATTTTGAGACAGTCTTAATCCTTAAAATTAAACCTTAAAATTAACACCGAAAAAAAAAATTAAACTTAAAATTAAATTCAATTGAAAAACGATTATTGTTAATTTTCACTTAAAATTACCCAAACTTAAAATTTAAAAAAAATTTAAAAAATAATGGTCAAATTTAGTTTGAGAAAATTTTTTTCTTAAATGCTGCTAGATTTTGTTTTGGTAAGTTTGCTTTTTGGTTTTTGTTTTGTATGAGGCATTACTATAAATGTTGTTGCCTGTATATTTATGGCCTGATCGTTAAATATATTTACTGTTCCACTTAGTTCCCCTGATCTAAAGGGGTCCCTCGTTTTATCTGATTAAAGGCTTCAGTCGCCATTTTAGACCTCAAATTTCGCATTTCGTACATCCTCATATCCTCATCGGACTTCATCTTTCTTGATTGATTGTACCCACATACCAGAATCATCACAACCAGCAGTGTTAGAATTAACACCAAAATGTCGCTAAACAAGTCCGGTATTAGGTCATACTTTGTAGACCCCATGTTTTTAATGGCATGCTCTAGATGAGCCTTGTTCATCGAAGTTGACTTCTGGATCAACTCCACTACCGAGTTAAGGTCGAAGTTGCTTTGAGTCTGTCCCATTGCTCCAGCTGATCCCTTCTCACGACCTTGATTTACGGTTCTGTGTGTCAACCGGCTGTGAGTGGCTGAGAGTCAGTCACTGGCTGTTTTTGGCTGAGGAGCTGTTGGCTGTGTGGATGGCTGTGTCCTCGCTGCCTCACGTTCACTTCTCAGTGCTGATGGCACTGTCTGAGAATTGTTTTCTTCATTAGCACTTAATGAGCTGTCACGGCTTCTATCAGCACTTCCGTCACGTGATATTTTACACTTCATATCTCGGTTGCCATGCGTTGTAACTAATGGCTCTCCATTAATTCCAACTGCATGTACCTTTGACTTTTCATAAATTAGTTCAGGGGTAACGTTTCGTTCAAATGGCTTTGTTTTTTCGTCACTCAACACGTTTCGGTAACTCTTGTTCAGAAGAGGATAGTCAAGTGACGGAATCGGTAGTACAAAGAACTCTCGTCTAAGAGATTATTGGACGGAGTTATACTTTTGTGTCTCTACGTACAGTTCAATAAATATTTAACTGAAATTTATTGTCTTCTAGATTATCAAATAGGGATATATTTTGTTGTGCATTTAAAGTTAATTTATGTAGGAATTATCATATTTTGAATGGCCATTCTTTAATGTTTATTGTTTACTATTTAGAAATAAAACTGAGTTCATGTCATTCTTTAATTTTTCCCTCTTGCATCTTATTGTCTTTTCACGTACCAGTACCTTGTGAGAGAAAAGTAATGAACTCTAAGGCATAGTAATTATCCTATAGTATCTAACTACAACATATCATTACCTACAAGCCTAAACCGACAGTTCAGAGTGCAGTTAGGGTGGAAATTTCCATTGGATTAATTAACCTAACATTATGTAACTCACTCTGGACTTTGGAAGATTGATATAAGATGTTTAACATGTAAATAACAATATATGGTGATTTACCTGAACGTATATTATATGGTTTACAATAATTAAGTTCAAATGTCCAAATCTGTCCAACTTTTCCTAATCACAGTTCTACAACTTTTATTGGTTCTTAGACCAAAATATGCAATAAAGTTTTATATGTGGAACATGTAAATAACAATATATGGTGATTTACCTGAGCGTATATTATATGGTTTACAATAATTAAGTTCAAATGTCCAAATCTGTCCAACATTTCCTAATCACAGTTCTACAACTTTTATTGGTTCTTAGACCAAAATATGCAATAAAGTTTTATATGTGGAACATGTAAATAACAATATATGGTGATTTACCTGAACGTATATTATATGGTTTACAATAATTAAGTTCAAATGTCCAAATCTGTCCAACATTTCCTAATCACAGTTCTACAACTTTTATTGGTTCTTAGACCAAAATATGCAATAAAGTTTTATACGTGGAACATGTAAATAACAATATATGGTGATTTACCTGAACGTATATAATATGGTTTACAATAATTAAGTTCAAATGTCCAAATCTGTCCCCAACTTTTCCTAATCACAGTTCTACAACTTTTATTGGTTCTTAGACCAAAATATGCATTAAAGTTTTATATGTGGATATACTACTATTATTGATACAATTATAGTTAAAAAACCGAATCATAATGATTAAAATTGAACTAGTTATTACACAAAAACATACTATTTACGTAGCAATTATTGCAATTTGAAGTTTTCTGGTCATTAGAACATTTTATTTATAACCATAGATTTTTTTTTATCCGGTGGCCCAAGTACTAAATTGTTTGTCTCTCCATTAGGACAATAAGTTCATTATATCACTTATACCACAGATCACAGAAAGTAAGGGATGAACATCACGCATGTGATGTTATTGGAAAGATTAGATTTTATTTTTGGGTGAATTAAGTAAAGAAATGAATAATATAAATATATAAAATGTTACTACAGGGGAATTAAATTTTGATTATATTGTTTTTACAACTGAATTTCTTAATATAAAATAGGTTACCGTGAGTTTCAATAATTTT
>CANNZV010004346.1:23-42727 GCA_947561585.1 Caprella mutica | reverse complement strand
TGTATGCAGACTTTGCAGCGTTAGCGGCTGCGCAGAGTTCCAACCTCGGTATAGAGTTCGCGTTCTTTGGTGCGACCTTACTCTCGGCATAGAGAAAGGAGACGTGGTTTTTACCACAATCTGATTTAGTTTTGATGTAAATCACGTGACCTATAGCCTCCTCGGAGGCGTCGGCATACACGTTCATGGACCTATGGCATGTTCTTACGTCTTTTGAAATTAGGCATCTTGCCACTTTGAGTTTTTCCAATCCTACGATTGACTTCCTCCACGACTGCCACTCTCTGAGCAAATCTTCCGGCAAAGGATCATCCCAGCCGTATTTTTCGAGTCCGTTGTTCTTGTCGTCTTTTCTAGGCAATATTTTCCTCTGTATGAGCTTGCCGCCCAATACGACGGGACAGGCTATACCTATCGGATCGTAGATGGAGGAAATTACTGCTAGAATTCCACGTTTAGTGAATGGTCTGTCTGGCAGGTCTACTTTCACCGTAAACTCGTCTGTTACGATATCCCACGCAACGCCGAGTGTTCTATGAATCGATTCACTGTCTATGTCGAAGGTGGTTGTTTGCACTGTGTCTTCTTTGGGGAATGCCTGCAATACTGATGGCTCGTTACACATAATTTTATGTAGCTTTATATTGAAGCGAGCTAGTGCAGTCTTAGTTTTCTTGAGAATAGCTATACTATCCTCACAGGTTGGGGCACTACCGAGACCGTCGTCGACGTAGAAGTTTTGATGAACGTAGTTAGTAGCTTTCTGCATAATATCTGATTCATCGTTATCTTCCTCCTTTAATGAATCTATGGCGTATCGCAAACCAATGGTTGCAATAGAGGGACTGCTGCAATTCCCGAATATATGGACCCGTGCTCGATAAGCTACCAAGTCGTTGTCCATGACGTTCTCTTCCGGCCAGTAGAATCGTAAAAGATCCTTGTATTCAGGTGATACGCGGAAGCAATGGAACATATTTGCTACGTCTGCAACAAAGGCCACTTTCTCTTCTCGAAAGCGTGCGAGGACGCCTCTTAGCTTGTTATTGTTATCGGGGCCCTGCAGCAGCAATGAGTTCAGACTGATGCCTGAATAAGATGCTGCGCTATCGAACACCAATCTAAGTTTTCGTTTCTTAGGATGGAGCACCGAGAACAAGGGAAGGTACCAAGTTCTTCCCGGGACGCCACTCATTTCTGAAATTGGTACGCGTTCCACGTGATTAGCCTCGAAGAGAATTTCCATGAACTTCTGGCACTGATCGAGTTTAGAAGGGTTGCGCCTAAGCTGGTTTATCGTACCGAGTTGTCTATTGAAGACTGCTTTTCTGTTGTCTGGTATGGCAAGATTCTCGTTCTTCAATGGAAGAGGCATTTGTAGGCACCCTTCGCTGTTCACTAGCGTGCTTCCATCTATCTTACTTAGGAACAGCTTATCTTCCGCGGATAACCCCTGGTCTTCGTCGTCGGATCGCTTCTTGAATATATTATCTTCGGCGAAAACGTTTTCGACGGTTAAATGGTCGTGGGATATAGAGGTCTTCATTGTGGTTATTAGAGAACCATGTTTAGCGTGACAGACTATGCCGACCAACGCGTGGCCTATTGGAGTTCGGTGTACCACT
This sequence comes from Caprella mutica, assembly GCA_947561585.1. Classification (NCBI taxonomy): domain Eukaryota; kingdom Metazoa; phylum Arthropoda; class Malacostraca; order Amphipoda; family Caprellidae; genus Caprella; species Caprella mutica. The sequence goes on along the minus strand of CANNZV010004346.1, from coordinate 41,102 downwards.
GGAACGAAGTCGTTAAGCACCTCTGTTCGCATCAATGTTCCGGTATCTCTGCCGATAAGGAGGCAGACCTGTGCATCTTCTTTCAAAGGTGCGAAATTCTGAGCCAGATGTTTCAAACTGGGAATATTCTCAACGGTTTCCCTTGTTGCGGCCTCATGTGTGGTATCAGGGATGAAACTAGTTTCGTGGACCAAGCTTAAGCCATAGCTATCAGTTTCGAACACTCCTCTGACTGAGAGAGCGCATCTTGCGACCCTACCAGATACTCTGTATTTTTCATCTGACATAGTTGTTACGTTGTAGTGCATAACGGGGCAGCTTATGTCGAGCTGATCCAAGATCCAAGAACTAGCGAAGGAATGAGAGCTCTGTTCGTCGATTATGGCGTAGCCTAGAATCTTTCTGTTTGTAAAGTTGGGTGCAGTTATTTCAACCAAGAGGGTTTTACTGCAACTCAATCCGCCGACTCCACACACGGAGGTGCAAAGCGAAGAATTCGAATTGTTCCCCTCGGATGAGTAAGAACCCATATATCTAGCTGAGTTGGATTGCTCGTTCCGATTCCAATTTTCAGTTCGGTTTCTCTGAAAGTGGTTCTGCTTGGGACTAGTCCTGAACTTTGTATGCATGGCTGTTACGTGCTTATCAGAGCTACACTTGATGCACTTAATGACGCACTTGCATTCGTTCGCCCTGTGTTTGCCAAGGCAATTGAAACACAGATTAAAGTTGGCGATGAGTTGTTTCCTCGCTTGAAGTGGGAGGTCCATGAACATCTTACATTGGTCCAAACTATGCGATGAGGAACGATGTAGTGGGCAAGAAAAAACAGCGGTGTGGTCTTCGCGTAAGAAAACAGGTTCTTCTCGGCCTGTCTTCATAGTAGTCACATTTGTGCTTCTCTGTTGACTGTTTGAGGGACACGATTGTGAGACGAGATCGGAGCACAGGTTGTCTGAAACCTGCTCCAGGAAGTGGCAGAAATAACTGAAGTCCGGGTTGCAGTTGATTCTTCGGGTGTGGTCAGATTTACGATTTCGCCACATGTTGTTAACAAATGTAGGTAACTTTTTCCTAATAGATTCCATTCCAGATGGGTGATCGAACGTTCGTAGGTCTTGAACGTTATCCATATGAGCGAGTATGACCTGGCATAAGTCGCTCAGCTCCCTCAATTTAGTTGCTACTAAGGTGTCGTCTTCATTGCCTTTGATCTCTGGGAACTTCTGTAGTCTTTTGCGCAGTTCATGAGATATCTCTTCTTCCGTTCCGAATCTTTTCTGAAGTTTATCCAAGATAGTTTGCAGCGCTACGTTCGAGTCGTTTATGTAGGCGGTTTTAAATACTTGTACGACTTTTCTTGGTGCGCCGATTGTATGAGCTTCCAAAATATCAATTTTGTCAACTGGGTCTAGCTTCAGATGGTCCATTCTATTTGTCAGTGACGATATCCAAGCATGGTAGATATACGAGTCGCCGTTGAATGGCGCTGGTGGACACTTCTTCAACTCCATCATGGCTAAGTACCTCGTATTGCAGTTTAGAGATTCTCTTATTTCGGAGTTGAATCCCCAAACGTACGGGTTAAAGACAGGTGGAGCAGGGTTGAAGGCAGGTGGAGCAGGGTTGAAGGCAGGTGGAGCAGGGTTGAAGGCAGGTGGAGCAGGGTTGAAGGCAGGTGGAGCAGGGTTGAAGGCAGGTGGAGCAGGGTTGAAGGCAGGTGGAGCAGGGTTGAAGGCAGGTGGAGCAGGGTTGAAGGCAGGAGGAGCAGTGAGGACAGGAGGAGCAGTGAGGACAGGAGGAGCAGTGAGGACAGGAGGAGCAGTGAGGACAGGAGGAGCAGTGAGGACAGGAGGAGCAGTGAGGACAGGAGGAGCAGTGAGGACAGGAGGAGCAGTGAAGACGGGAGGAGCAGTGAAGACAGGAGGAGCAGTGAAGACGGGAGGAGCAGTGAAGACGGGAGGAGCAGTGAAGACGGGAGGAGCAGTGAGGACAGGAGGAGCAGGGTTGAGGATATCTTCTCCTACTACTTCGCTAAATGCGAACTTAGGGAGATCTGCATATGAACGGGATATTTCGCTATCGTAGTGAAGAGTTAGTTTCGATTTGTCGTATGCACTAGGCTGGAGCCAACTCTCGACCAAATTCTCGTCTTCCAGATCTAAGTCGCTTATGCTTGAAGAAACACTGCCAGATTCTTCTTTTTCTAGTTCGACTTTAAGTAGAGCAATTTCTTCTTTGGCCTTCAGCTCCCTCCTTTCCAGTGCTATCTCTTTTCGCAAGGTAGTTTGCTTAATTTCAGCGATTTTCAATTGGCTTCTTATTTCTTTGGCCTTCAGAACGCTGGAGTAACTTGAAAGGAGACTCGTTTTGGATATCGTGGATGTGCCTCTCAGAGTATCATTGCACTTTTTTAACAGCTGAAATCCATGATCGGTAGACTCCATCAAATTTTCTCGTTGCAATTGGGCTGTTTTGAGTTCGTTGATGGAGCCTAAGTTTTCTAGAGCTTGGGTGAACAGTTCATACTGTTCTCTGTAGTGGGTCCACCTTTCCTTGAGATTGCGATTCAGAATCTTCAAGTGGCCGTGTTCTTTCCTTCGTGGAGTGAACTCTATTTGGCTTATCTCAGCGCAGATTTCTTCGAGCTCACGAATTGAGTTTTTGTAACAATTTTCTGCAACGGAAGGCGGGGGCTGCCGTGTTCTCTTACCGATCGCACCGGTATGCTCCAAGCGGTCGCTGGTAGACATTATTTGTTTGATTGGGATTTGTTCGATCTTTGAACTAGGAAGTTCTCCTTATTACAGCCTCACTCGTTAACTTGGTTACTGTACCGAAAGGGTCTCTTAACAGATAACGAGGTAAATGAATGTAGCCGTCTTGGTATATTCATTCACTCACGCTCGTAACCTGAAAACGATAAGTTTTTTCAGATAACGAAAATATTAAACAAATAAAGTAACAGACATTGAGGATCTTATCTAATTATTCTACAAGAGCTACTCTTCAAAGTTATCCATCATAGCTACCTATCAAGACGAAAGAGTCTACAAATTCAATCGTCCATGATCGGTAACCGCGAATGAGACTACAATGCAGATTTCACCCCGTAACAAACTCAACAAAAAAAAATAAACTTACCAAGTTAGTGCACGAGTAATAGCGTGTAAGGTTTTTGAGAAGTAGAATCTTTCACAGAACACAAGTTATAAGTTAATACGTACGTTATGAATATAATGCCTGGAACAAAATAAAGGTTTCATGGCTATGGTAAATGGAACAAAATACTGACATATGAAGCGACAAATGAAATACATGAATAAAAAAGGAACTTTAGTAAAGTATCGAAATTATGATGACTGGTATATACCAGGGCTACCTACTACTAATCTAACAAATAAAAGAAAAATATCTGGTGCCACACTAGCGTGACAGACCGCTAAATACCTTCGCTGTCCTAAAGCTGATAAAGAGTGATGTAATTCAGATCTGATTGATTAGTAAGAAAATTTGAGGAGATAAGTATTGGTTATGAATTGGGTTTGGTAATAATTAGAATTTATAAGAATAAGAAAAAATAAATGCTACCTTAACAATAAGCACTCGGTTAATCACATATATGCTACGAGCACGGAAACTCTTTTTTTAATGTCAGTTTCACGCCGGTGAAAATCTATTATAGACATACAGAAACTAATACCCTAAAATGAATTTGGAAATTACCCTAAATTTAGTTTTATGAGGAAAAATAGAAATTATCATGGTGAACATGACAGACGTTTCAAAAAGACATTTTAGGATTAGAAGAAACGTTAAATGAGATTATGAGAGAAACTGATACTGAGATGAGAAAGTCAATTTTTTTTTTTTTGGAACGGATATCAATTATTAAAATAATCATACAGTAAATATTTACAAAGTTTAGCTGTGCAATGTAATGTTCCACTTTTTTTGTTTATTCAGATTATAATTAATATTGAATTCCTAGTTGAAATATGTTCAAGAAAAATAGATCTACCAGATCATTTCAAAGTACGAACAACTGCCTTAATAATTTAATTTATTGAAGCTATTTATCATAAGGGTATTATTTTGTGTCTTTTTATTTATTGAATTTATTAATCATTATTATTTATTTATTTAATAAACTATTTATTGCAGCTGATATTCATTTAATAACTTGTTAAGTTACCCTTGACAATTTAATCATATTAATTATGTAAACACATCAATTTGACAGTCAAGTACAAGAATAACGGTTATTAACTTATTATCTTTATGGTGCTAGGGCAATTGCCACCCGGACAACTGCCACCCGGATAATTGCCACCCGGATAATTTCCACCCGGTAATTGCCACCCGGACAATTGCCACCCTATTTATTATTATCAGAGTTGTGATAATATCCCTATAGTCATGGGTATTAAGAATATCATATTCGAGAAAAAAATGAATTGCTTTAAACGAATCAATAGTATTTAATCATCTCCTTTTAAATGATATTTTTAGGATCTATGATTTTAAAAGCATATTGTTACAACCATAATTATTATTATCAAGATTTTTCACTTGAAATTTTTCGTAATTAAGTAGTAGTAATGAAAATACCTACCGTTTGTCCATTGCCAATTAATAATATATAGAACTTTAGTGTGCGAGATAATAAAGGATTTTATCAACAGTTGATGAAGAATCAATAATTTTTTATATTGATAACGTTGATTAAACATATTTTTACAGTAAAATACTAATAACAGGTGTCATGGAATATAACTGGTCACTAGAACCGAAAGAAAAAGTTTGAAAATTCATATTGAAAAATGTAAAAGGAGTTTAAAATCTGTACACAATTTGAGCGACTGATTTCAAATACTGTTGCTTGCAAATACTAAAGTATAAATATTTGCTCAATAATGATAGTGGTGATAAAGGAAAAAATATTTGATTTATAAAGGAAATGATCAATTGCATAATAGAAATATAGTACATGATGGAAATAAATCGTATAAAAAACAGTATGTAATTTATTATATCACCAAGTGAAATAATTATTTTTTATTAAATAATAAGAAATGTTCAATGAGGAAATTTGTATCTTAAAATATAAATAATTAATAATTATTCGTATTAAAATATTATGTGGCAATTGTCGGTCAAGTATCTTCATCACGTATCACACCTTACTAATTTAAACTATAAATTTAATTAATACTGTTGTGGGAAAAGGGAGAGGATCCACTTATGAAAAAATGAACGCTTGCAATAAAGCGTATTTTATATAACAGACCGTGCGACTGAGTTTGCATGTGTGTCAGGCAAGGATAAAGTTTATCTGAAGACCATAAAAAAAAAAATATATATAATAATATCAAGTATTCCAGAACCAACATAACGTGTAAGGCTGCAGCCTCAGCCATAGGGGCCAGAAGGCTGATCAAAACCGGCTGAAGAAACGCCAGCTGTCCAATCAGAGAGCTCCAACAACAAGTCGACCAGCCACATCATGCGCGCGCACAGCCATATGGCTGGAGGCCCCTCTCCATATATATGAGAGGTATCAGTTAGTGCGAACAATGTGTCCAAAAAAATACTATAATAGAATAGTCATATAGCGGGGGAGGAGGTGGAAACTTAACTCAGTCGCACGGTCTGTTATATAAAATACGCTTTATTGCAAGCGTTCATTTACATAACTTAGACCTAAGCGACAGAGTTTGCATTCGTATACCACGAGGTAGCGGAAATTGAAGTAATTGAGCACAGTAGGAAGGAGGCGCTATAGGTGAGAACTGATCACCACTTTATACTTGCCCCAAAACACGAAGGTGCAGAAAAATAAACTAAGAACATAAACAAGTTTAATTATAAATATAACATAACGAGAAACAATAATAATGCATAAGCGTATCACTTTACGCTCGAGAACAGTTACACAAAAGCATAAATACTTCAAACAAAATTAAAGCGAATTATGTAAAAACAAAATACATTAATTCAACAGAGAAGACATTTGTTATCAGCAGAAAAGAGCAAGACTCATTAAGGTGCACAGGACCACTGCCGAGAGCAATACAAGCTACGTCCCTAATCAGAGGGCACAAATAACGGCTAATAAACGCTGAGCTTGAGGACCAAAAGGCTCTCTTAACTATATTTTCAGTGGATATTCCTCTTGTCCAAGCTAACGACACAGAAATTTTTCTTAAATCGTGCCCCTTAGGGAATTTCTTGGGGTCCGCAGAGTTTATAGTTTTGCATAAATAGAAAGAAATTCTGCCTGAATTGAGAGGCTTCATAGACTGGGGATTAATAAATAAATTAATGCCAGTATATCTTCGAGTTGCGTCTAAGTATTTCTCCAGGGTTTTCACTGGACAAAGAGGGTGAGAACTTCCGTCTGTTTGTAACAGTGCAGGAATAACAACATTAGGAGGAGATCGCTTCTGGGTTTGATTTTTGAAGATGAATCCTGGTCGCACAGGAATTGTGACTTGGGTTCTAGTTGGGTTAAACATTATTGCTTTGCGGTCAAGAGCGGATAGTTCAGATGCTCTATTGGCAGATGCTAGGGATATTAAAAATAAGGCTTTGATAAAGATATCACTGGTAGAACATTCTCTCTTAGTGAAGCGATTAGAACAGGGGTGGGCACACATTGTGTTTTTCAGTGCCGAAAGATGGAATCTCAGTGCCAATTTTCTTTTCGTTTTCTAAATTGCTGGGATACTGAGTAATTATATAATGAGGTGGTGTATTTAATTGAAGTACGAACATGTACAACGGTACATATTTTGCGCATAAATATTGGTAGTAGATTTATCATTTGCATTAAAAAGAAATAATAAATGATATATAAAAAAAATTTCTTCATGTGAAAATATCACAATAAAAACAAAAATAAGCTATCTTGCATAAGTAATAATAAGTAACTCATAAATTCACAGGATAAATTACTTACCTAACTTATTAAAAATGGGAATTAAAAAATGATTGCATAAATATTGTCCACACTGTTTGAATATCCCAATACAAGCGTATGAAAGATGTAAATTTAACTGATCTTGATAAAAAGAGACAGAGGTAAAAAAATTAAACACCGGCACTATTGTAACAATGAACAAAAATTGAACAGTTACCCGAGGCTTACCTGTAAGGTGAAGGGTGACTTCAATTACTTCGGAAGCCATTCTTGTTCATTTTTTCTGGAGTGTTCCAGAGGTGCCAACTTATGAGATGTCCACCTGCATCGGCCGTTAACTTAAGCATTCAGTATTCAAAGATCGAATCTTTTGTTGTGTATTTCTGGAGTGTTCGGGCGGGAGCGCTCCGGGCGGGAAAGAACACTCCAGAAAAAATGAACAAGAATGGCTTCCGAAGTAATTGAAGTCACCCTTCACCTTACAGGTAAGCCTCGGGTAACTGTTCAATTACTTATCGCCATTCTTGTTCATTCTGGAGTGTTCCAGAGGTGCCAACTTATGAGATTTTAAAGAACGCAGCAAAAGATGAGACCAACCAATTTTCAAGTATGAATTTAAAATAAGAGCATCAGAAAATTGTAACGTTGGCCCAGCCTGCGACCTTGATTATTGTCAATGGTAATATTATGGTTCAAGAAAGAACAGGCAGCTGCTGCACAAGTGCAGAGATTAAAATTAGCAATGTCGATTCCTGCCTCTTCCATAATTGCTTCAATCCGTCTACCTATTTTTGAAATAGATAGGTACCGTTTGTATGATTTTCGGAAACTTACAGAGTTGATTAGACTCTCCGCGAAATCTAATCCATGTACTCTTTGAAGGTTAAATATAGACAGAATTTGAATTGACATTAAAATACTTCATTTAATAAGGAATTCATTATTTCCCACACGTGGTGTAAAAAGTAATTGAAATAGTCTCATGATACAAAATCTTTATACATCCATAACTTTGAAAGTTGGAACTTGATGTATAGATCATTGAGCTTGTACCATATCTCATTAATTAATAGGTTGAAATTCTAAAAGCAATACTTTCCAGAGGGAAATAATTTTTCAAAATTCAAAACAGAAGAAACTTCCAAGATCATTTGTACATGGGAGTGGTTAGTCTTATTTAATTTTTATTTTAATTGGTATCCAGGATACCTGCACTAATTCAATAACTAACACTCTTTACTGCAAGCGATTTCACTGTACATAATCCAGTATTATAAGAAAACTTTATATCAATAATTTAAATCATTAAATTGCATGGGATCAATTTTCTGTCTACTCAAGAAATATACCACTTGTGATCTAGCTATGTTGTTTATAGAGGTTTGGCGGAAATTCTGCACTAAAAACACATGATACTGATTTTGTACCGCAAAAGAGGTAATGAACACTGTTGCACTTGGTCTTCCTAAATTTTATAAAGCCTCATGATACTTAAACGTTAGATATCAGCTACTATTCGGTAATCCCATCAAAATACCAACTTACTTTATCAGCATGAATGTTTTGATAAAAGTATATTTTTTCACAGAAAAATAAGTCTTCTAACAGACGTTGTCAAAATCTTTAACTAATACGAGAGCATGGCTGAATATTTGTAGTCTTGACGGTAAATATTTTGATGTGGACAAACTAAATGTCATTTGAAAAGGCCCTACCAACCGGATAAAAATGGCCTTCAGTTCTAGTACATTAATGTGAGAGGTAGAGTCTTAGCATACATAATCCCATCTATTTTAAATAAAATTTAATACATTTATAAGAAATGTACATTCTTCAAGTTTATGCATCAGTGGTAGCTAATTACAATACTTTGAGAATTATGGTTTATGCTTACTAAACTGATTGAAAAGATTCATATTCAACTGGAAAATCCATATTATCAGAGGTTATATAAACTCAGAGTTGAAGGCCACATTTTCCACACTTCTCCTGATAACGAATAGAAATCTTTTCAATCGAAAGCTTGAAACCAAAAATACCTTCAACGCTTACGAAACTAAAGTAATGAAAGGGTGTCTAAATACTTTAAGCTGATTAATCATCATCAATTTCTATTCTTTTGTAAGTTACTATTGACAATTTTGAGCATTAATTTTAAGACGTTCTAAAATTATAAAGAATAAACCTCCCCCTTAAACTGCTGGAAGGCAGAGAGTCAACAGTTTGATAAAAAATAAAAACGTCACAATTAATAGAATTTTGCTCAAATTTATTGCATCAATTAAAAATCATTCCTTTCTAATGATTAGGAATAAATAAAATAAAATTTCTTTCATTACTAATAACAACAGTGCTCTCTCTCTCTCTCTGCAACAGTCCATTCATATACGAATTCATCTATCAATTAAGTAAATTAAATAGTACGTAGACAAGTAACTTTCAGTTCTTAATTTTGCCAATATAGAATTCATGACCTAAGTTGCATGATTCACAAGTAGAGCCTTTAGCTACAAACTTACTTGAGTTAGAAATGTTTTCCAATTTCTAATATCTACGGTATTATTCTCTATATGGACAGAAAAGTAATCATCTTCAAAATCAATAGAGGCCACGAGACAAATTTATTCCATTGAACCAACTACAGTTCTTCAATGTTCTAATTAATAACGTTAATAATGGATATGCAGATTCAATGGCTTAGATAAATTTATAAATAAATGAAGTCCTCCACGTCTTATATGAATGAGAAAACTGAACCGAAAATTATTATTCTTCTCTATGACCAATCTTCATACCTATAGACATTAATTTTTGAATTTCCAAAATAAGAAATAATTTTGAAATACAGGTTTTATGTAACTATGTGTACCAAATTTCCGGTTGAACTAGTTGTTGCTCTAGTGCAACAACGTATTCAACAGTCTTCAACTCTTCGTCAATTCCCGAGTCGCAGAAGAATTTATCGGGGAATATAGGTAATTAGGGTTTAGGGTTAAGTAGGTATATTACGACACATAATAAACTGGGCTACTAGAAAAACTATGAACAGTCTTGAATCCTAGCAGGAGGTTATCGAAATTCCCCTGTTAATTCTCTGAATCAGAGAAAAACTTAACATTACAAATTCATTTGGGAAGAGACTGTAGGCATTAGCATATAACTAGTAAGTTAACTGGCTTCCAGCAAAATTTTTATTGAAGAACTAGACTTGGATATGCAATTGCAAAACATATCTGTAGTGGTATTAACAGTCTGTATTTGTTAAGAAATTAATATTGGTACTTGAGACTAAAGTTCAAGTTACACGATATGTCTAGTGTTCCTTAGATGTAGCCAGTACAAGCTCGGGTCACAAATTCCCGGCTAAAATAGCTAACTAGTTGCCCTAGCTGAAAATTCATAGAGACTGTCTTCAATCATAGTAGTGAATATCGAAATCCCCTCTCAAGTTGTTCTGAAACAGAAAATTTTCATAATGTGAGTTTATATGGAAGGAGACTCAATAGGCATATAGCCTGTAACTAGTTAGTAGTCACCATGAATTTGTGACGAAATTTTTATAAAGAGTTGAAAAATTATACACAATATAGCGTAGCGTATATTTGATATTTCCAGTGAAAGCACGGTCTCAAAATACCGGCTTCAAACTAACTAACTAGATTTACCTTAGTCACAATTTTTTAGGATTTCTCTTCAAAATTCCCCTGTCTATATTATATCTCTGAATCAGAGAAAATTTCACGATGTGAAGTTATTGTTAAGAGACCTATAACTAGTTAGTAGTTAACTGGATTATTATTATTAATTGTATCCATAAATTCATGGTGCTTCTTGAATGGAATACATAGCACTAGTAGCAATATCAATCTTTAAGTAGCTACCAATTATAAGCTAGATAGGGTAAAGCAGGAAATTGCGGTACACTAACTAACCGTGTCCTCTAACCACAGAAATATCATAGCTTCAAACAATAATAAAATATAGAATGTAATTCCGCTACTTCAGAAGATATCTGAACAAATTTCAATAAAAATTCGAATCAAAAAGTTTTAGAAAAGTTCTTGCAAAGACTGCAATTGGACCGCAATTTACCTGTGGGACCCTAGGCAATGATTACAAACAAGTATTATTTACAATTTACGCCACTTTGTACCCGTTAAAATTTTTCATTTAGAGTATTATTGCACATATGTAAAGTTACCATATAATATAATAAGGAAGTTCAAGAAAGTTATAGTATTATACGATATATAGTGTATATTTGTTCAATCCAGTAAAGCACGGTCACGAATTTCCGGCTTGAACTAGCTAACTAGTACCCTAGTCACGAATTCTTAGGGTTTTAGTCATCAAACCTAGCAGGGGGTTATCGAAATTCCCCTGTCTATAATTTCTCTTAGTAGAGAAGAATTTCACTGAGTGAAATTTGGAAAGAGACTCTATAGGCATAGCTAAGCCTATAGCTAGTTAGTAGTAAACTGGTAGTCACCAATTTGTGACGAAAATTTTAAGAGAGTTGAATAGTTACTAGATATAGGGTCAAGCAGGTAAATTGCGGCACGCTAACTAACTGCGGCCTCTAACAAAAGAAACATCATGGTTTCAAAACACACGTTAAAAAATAATATTAATAAATTATATAATTCACCGCGCTTCTTTTGATATCAATGCAACATTTCAATGTAATTTGGGAGCCGCAATTTACCTATGTGACCCTATCTTATTTTTGAGATATCCAGTTTAAGCACGGTCACAAATTTCCGGCTTTATCTATTCTAACTAGTAACTCTAGTCACGAATTCTTAGAGTTTTAGTCATCAATCCTAGCAGGGGGTTATCGAAATTCCCCCTTCTATAATTTTTCTCTTACTAGAGAAGAATTTCTCAATGTGAAATTTGGAAAGAGACTCTATAGGCATAGCTAAGCTATAGCTAGTTAGTAGTTAATTGGTTAGTAGTCACCGTAAATTCGGGACGAAAATATTAAGTGAGTTAGTTATACACGATATAGCGTATATTTGCAGTGTAAGCACGGTCTCGAATTACCGGCTTCGAACTAACTAACTAGATTTACCCTAGTCACGAATTTCTAGGGTTTGTCTTCGGTCCAGCAGGGGGTTATCGAAATTCCCCTGTCTGTAAATTATTGGAAAGAGACTATAGGCATACAACCTATAACTAGTTAGTAGTTAACTGGCTCACTTAAAAACTATCAGCAAGGCCTGTTTTCAAGTACCACGCAAGATAGGTAATTTTTTAAAATTTATAATAACGAGCAAAAGTGGCTAAAATTGTATATCCTATAGAACTAAAAGAAAAGCTATAATAAAAACACTTATCTGTATTCGAGAACATCTAGGCTTGTGCACGCACAACTAGACTTTAAGCCTAGGGGAGCAGGAAAAAACACACACATGTTAACGCGCCGAATGCAAATGGCGAACTGAATGCTTAAGTTAACGGCCGATGCAGGTGGACATCTCATAAGTTGGCACCTCTGGAACACTCCAGAATGAACAAGAATGGCGATAAGTAATTTCTTATTACGGGATAAAATTTACTATCAATGTATCAAGATCATTCATTACAAGTATACTGTTCTTCAATTAGTTAACCATGCACTTCTATATTATCCTTTTAATTTATAGAGCAGTCAGGGCTAAAAATTCTTAATTTTCTTTGGAAGAAAATAAAGCACCATTTCCCGGGTGGGCAGTGGTGCCGTTTTGAGTGCCAAAATAGCACCGAGTGCTGAATTTGCCCACCCCTGGATTAGAAGATAGAAGGATAAGAACCCTAGGTAAAAACCATTGGGGGATTAACTTTGGGGTCGGTGGATTCAGAAGAAATTGGGCTTGGGATAAGTGCGCAAATTCGATGTCTTTAGTATTTAAATTGAAGCCATGGAGGAGCGGGAGATGTAGTGCATTTCGATGTACTAAAATGGTTTTTGGAGAAAATCTTTTTTCATTTGCTAGGTACACCAAGTACTCTAGTATGCTCGCTTTGGTTAGGTGAGATAGAGCACGAGAAGTAAGCCATCCCTGAAACATCTTCCAGCAACTTTCGTATTGATTGGATGTCGAAGTGCGATGGACTGCTAGCAGGATTGACACCACGTCCGCATTGTATAACTCTGATAATACTTTTCTTAGAAACTGAAGGCGGTCAGAAGAGGAAGCGATGTCGAGCTTAGAAACACTCTTCCTTTCAGAGTAGTCTGGTATGCCTCTAGGTATATTGGCAGTTCCGTGTACCGATTTGTTAAGAGGGGCCACCAAGGGACCACCAGTATTCCGTGATTCTGAATCTCGGAAATCCTCAACACCACTTCTTGAACAAGAGCTGGAGGTGGAAACAGATACAGGAGGCCTGATTTTGTCCAATCTTGCTCCAGAGGGTCGACGGCCATTGCTAGCGAGTGGTTGAACCTGCACATGAACTGGGGAAGTTGATTGTTGCCTGGATGTGCAAACAGATCCACCGCTAAAAAAAGGGTTTGACAAGGAACAGGGCATTGAAGGATTTCTCTGTCAATGTCCACTCCCCTGGGGTTGGGTGCGCCCGGGAGAGGGAGTCTGCCCAGGTGTTCATGTATCCAGGTAGATCTTTCGCCTTGAGTTGACACTGTTAGTCCTGCGATAGCTGAGCTAGTTGGATCGCTATTGCGTTTAGATCGTTGTTCAGTGAATGACCCAGTTTGTTTACCACTGAACAGGTTGTTACGCAGTCTGACCTTACTCGTACGGTGGAATCCGGTGGAGGGCGAAAGTGACCGAGCGCGAGTAGGACGGCCATAGTTTCTTTCCAAGTAATGTGGTGCAGTGACTACTGGGGACTCCATAGGTCTGAGGCAGTCCGTCCATGGGAGTCCAGAGCTCCCTATCCCTCTTGTGACGCGTCCGTCCAAATTATTAGTTTCACTGAAGGTGGATGGAAAGGGACGGGAGATGTTAATGGGGCTTGCGACCACCAACGAATTTGAGCTGATATCCCTGGTGAGAGGGGTATGCAAGGTTGTTGTGGACGAGGTAGATGATCGAGAAACTGATAAAAATGGTGAGTACCTGAGGGAATTAGAGGGACTAGAAAGTTTATTTTCACTTGAAACTTTTGGATGTCTTCGAGCGTTAGAGAAGACTGGTCGAGTAGTTTGACAGCAGTTTCTTGGCATGAAATAAGCTTTTCTGTCGTTGGGGAGAGTGTGGAGTGAGCTCCGTTCCAATTTACCCCGAGATGGGTTATATATTGCGTTGGGATAAACACAGACTTTTTGAATTTATCAAAAATCCCAATTTGCTTAGGAGTGATAGGACTTCTAGGGTATTGCGAGACGCTCTCTTTGTGGGGCCCCAAATTAACCAGTCGTCGATATATTGAGACGTCGTGACGCCTGTTTTGTGAAGGACATGGAGGGGATACCTGGAGAATTTTGTGAACACCCGGGGAGCCAGATTTAAGCCGAACGGCATTCCCGCGAAGAAGTACAGCTGACCTTTGTGAGAAAAGGCTAGGTACTTCTGAAAGCGAGGGTGGATAGGGATGTAGAGGAATGCGTCTGAGATGTCTAGAGATGTGAACCAACTGTTTAGGGGCAAGCTGTGTCTGAGTATTGACACTGTTGTTATTTTGAATGGAGGACATGGTATGTATTGATTGAGACGTGATAGGTCTAAGACGAGCCTGTGTCCCCCATTTCGTTTGGGAACCAGGAAGACTTGAGAGCGAAAGCATTTTTGATGAGCCACAGGAATAATTACTCCCTTTTTGAGAAAGTCTAGAATGAGACACGCCATTTCCCCTCGAGCTGAGTGGGAAGTAGGATAGAGAAGCGGGGGAGGTTTTGGATCCCATCGCCAAGTTAAACCACGAGAAATAATTTTCTGTAGGGATTTGGGTGCCTTGGTCCAAATTTCTTGGCATAAATTGAACCTTCTTGGCAGCATTGTGTCAATGGGGGGACCTTCCTGATGGCCTTGTATATCTGTAAAAGGAAAGGAGAAAAACATTGATAGACACATTATAATGTGAGAAAAAATGTTCTTCCAGGAGTTTATCAGCTTTATGAATGAATTCAACAATAGCTATATTATATACAAGTGTTCACGCCTGTGTGTATTAGGGAGCTAATTAAGCATCTACTAATATTTACCCGCGCTTGTTCTGGGATCCAGTGTAGTTAGATCTGGATGACCCACTGCGCTGTGGGAAGACACGTGGGTTGCCTCGGCGTTTCTTTGGCACCCCTCCTCTGTTGTTCGTTCTGGAATTTTAATGAAATGGACTGAAGGACTGTGAATGAGGTCTCGTGCTTGATGTACTTCCTTGTGTCTCACGAAACGACTGGCGTGAGCTAGAGCTCCAGTTTTGCCTGTTCCGGGGTGCTGCTGAGTATCTGTTGTAAGTTCGGTTACGAGCAGCCATTTTTATGTTATCGTCCTGCACAGATAAGACAGTATTCTCAGCTTTGCTCATGCTTTCAGTGTCAAATATTCCAGTCACAAACAGACGACCTCTGCGAAGTTTGTTACTAATGCTAGAGAGTGCAGAGGACAGCATACATTGCCTTAGGTTTGGTCTTGCCTTGGCAGACGCTCTCATAGCTCTATGGACTGCAAGGAAGGCAGTATCCAACGTACTTTTTTCGCAGAATTTCTGAATTTTTGTGATTTCTGAGAGGATGGTGATGGATCCCAGATCAGTTGTATGTGGAAGAATTTTATGAATAGAGCCAAGAAGTTTACAAGTAGCACGGGCAGATTCATAACATTCGAGTGCAACCAGAAAGTCTTTACGAGCCTCATAGTCCGACAATCTGAGGTCGTATGTTGGCGCCTTTAGGTATTCATCATAGGGTTTCTGGTAGCTTCTTGTGGCAATCTTCTGGTATCATGGGTTCGGCAGCAAAGGCCAGGAGTTCTGATTCACAATATTTCAGGTGAGGCATAGGGCGCGGCACTGAAGGGGCTGTCAAGGAAGAAATACTATTAATCAGATTTGATAATTCTTTAGACATATTATTGATAGTGAAGCCATTTTCAGTTGCTGTCCATCCAACCTCGGTTGTATTGACATCATTCAAGGGAGCCTTTAGGGTGATGAATGTTGTAGAGGGGCGTCCAGCTTTAGGTACAGAATAAGGTGCACAGTTTGTCAGGAAGAAAGACATTGAATTGGAGCATTTAAGAGGCTTCAACAATGTTTTACCGTACTGCACAGCAATAGAACAGTCAGCATCTGGACCGGAAGTTTGGAACCAGAAATTATCCAAACGGATAGAGTCATTAGAGATTACAGCTCTGGGAGGCAAGGTGTACCATCCTGACATGGATTCATCAACAGCTTTGGCAGTAGGGGGAATCTCTTCATAATCCAAAGGGGAAGGGGACTGATCACCAGATTCACATTCCATGTCGTAGTCCGATTCTTCAATATTTTCCTCATGATCTTCCTCTGACTCAGGAGGTGCAGCAGTGAAAGAGTTAGTAAACTCTTTAAACATTTGAAGAATGTCACTTCTCATTGAAGCATTCTCGCTCGCTAATTCACTGCGTAGGGATACTATGGTAGCCTCCATATTTGTGGGAGTGGGTAAGGGTGGAGAGATGAGTTTATTAATTGGTGTAGTTACATCGGAGCTTGATTGAGATTGGTTGACAGCTGGTGCGCGTGCAGGCTCTGCCACTTCATTATGAATGATGGTAGTAGTGGACTCAAGGCTGGGTAGAATAAAGTCTTTAGTTGAATCGGGATGCATGATTGCTGACAGTTGACGAGATGGTGGTTGTGCAGCTTTGATCATCTTAGCTGCACGTTCGCCCCATAAAGCGCAAAACTCGTTGACGCCACTTGATGCATGAGCGAAAATAGTTTTGCAATGGGAACATTCTTTTGGACGAAAGGAGAGGTCTTTAAAGCATAGTGAATGCTTATAGCATTCGTTGTGGGGGTCAATCGCAGCCAGTCGACTCTTGCATTGAGGATGTCCATAGGTTTTAGACACTGCAAAGAAAGGAGTAGTTAGACGACTGAATAGGATACAGGTGAACCTGTAAAGATGCATAAAGGTAATATCATCTAAAGTTCAGTGTCTCTTTCTTTTCATAGCATGTACTAGCTAAATTGTAGAAGTCAAGCACATGAAGTACTATAGTACACAAGTGGAAAAACTTATTAGAGTTTCAGACACTGACTAAGTACATAGTCGGTAGCTATACCGATAAGAACTGTATTAGGGTAAGCACCTGATTGTCGAGCGCACACAATTAACGAACAGTGGGCGTGAAACCAGATAGTGATAGTTTTAATAAATTCAGCTATAAGCCTAATTAAATAATTAGGCCATGTTCGATAACTGTGGTTGTTCAGTAATTAGGTTTTTACCCCGTAAATATTTGCCATAACAAAATCACTGCATAAACACTAGTGGAGAAACGAAATTAAACGTTTCAGACACATTGGTAAAGCAAAAAAGGAAATATTAATTTACTGGCAGACATACCGTATACCTGAGTACAGCTATATATAAATGCTAAGTAGGCAAAATAATAGCAACTTCAAAAACTGAACAGTTGATAAATGGCCAGTGCGGGAAAATAAAATCACTGCATAAACACTAGTGGAGAAACGTATGTAAACGTTTCAGACACATTGGTAAAGCAAAATGAAAATCAGGTAAATTCATAATGAATTAGGTATTGTCAATATGCTAGGCTAGGAAATAATTGGTTAAAGCTGTACACTGATGAGTAAATGCTGAGCATAAACTGCATACGGGTAGGGCTAGATAAACCAATTACAGAAGAAAAACAGGGTGACCCCCGTAATTCTGCCAAGCGAAAAACATGGAGAAACAAAGAAGATATCCTGGCAGTAGCCAACACTTCAGATATATATACTCACTTTTAATGAACTGTCCGAAACCCCGGTCTGAGAAAGTATTCGGTCAACAATCAGTTCAAACACTTGCTTCCAAAAGGTAAGCAGAACTTCAATCTCACGGGGAGTGTGGGTAGCTGTGAGGATATCTGAAGACACATTGTTCGCACTAACTGATACCTCTCATATATATGGGGAGGGGCCTCCAGCCATACGGCTGTGCGCGCGCATGATGTGGCTGGCCGACTTGTTGTTGGAGCTCTCTGATTGGACAGCTTGCGTTGCTTCAGCCGGTTTTGATCAGCCTTCTGGCCCCTATGGCTGAGGCTGCAGCCTTACACGTTATGTTTGTTCTGGAATACTTGATATTATTATGGTCTTCAGATAAACTTTATCCTTGCCTGACACACATGCAAACTCAGTCGCTTAGGTCTAAGTTATATAAAAAAAAGACACTTGAAAATAAAGATAAATTCAGTCGTCCCAGGTCTAATATTGAGTACGCTAATATGAATTTCTGAATTAATATAAATTATCATGTGATTGGAAGGGATACAAGGTTTTATTTATAACATTAATTATTGAACTATATATACACTCACTCACACAACTCTCACACCAAAACACACATTCATACATAAAATTGGTAGATATAATTTGAATACGAAAATAAATACTTAATATGTACTAACAAATAAATAATTTTAAATAGCTATATCCTATTTAGGTTAGTAAATATAATTAAAGTATTAGGCTAACTACCAGGTACTGCAGACAATATTCGTCTGAATAGGTAGTTTTCCAGCAAGGTAGTTTTCCAGCAAGGTAGTTTTCCAGCAAGGTAGTTTTCCAGCAAGGTAGTTTTCCAGCAAGGTAGTTTTCCAGCAAGGTAGTTTTCCAGCAAGGTAGTTTTCCAGCAAGGTAGTTTTCCAGCAAGGTAGTTTTCCAGCAAGGTAGTTTTCCAGCAAGGTAGTTTTCCAGCAAGGTAGTTTTCCAGCAAGGTAGTTTTCCAGCAAGGTAGTTTTCCAGCAAGGTAGTTTTCCAGCAAGGTAGTTTTCCAGCAAGGTAGTTTTCAAGCAAGGTAGTTTTCAAGCAAGGTAGTTTTCAAGCAAGGTAGTTTTCAAGCAAGGTAGTTTTCAAGCAAGGTAGTTTTCAAGCAAGGTAGTTTTCAAGCAAGGTAGTTTTCAAGCAAGGTAGTTTTCAAGCAAGGTAGTTTTCAAGCAAGGTAGTTTTCAAGCAAGGTAGTTTTCAAGCAAGGTAGTTTTCAAGCAAGGTAGTTTTCAAGCAAGGTAGTTTTCAAGCAAGGTAGTTTTCAAGCAAGGTAGTTTTCAAGCAAGGTAGTTTTCAAGCAAGGTAGTTTTCAAGCAAGGTAGTTTTCAAGCAAGGTAGTTTTCAAGCAAGGTAGTTTTCAAGCAAGGTAGTTTTCAAGCAAGGTAGTTTTCAAGCAAGGTAGTTTTCAAGCAAGGTAGTTTTCAAGCAAGGTAGTTTTCAAGCAAGGTAGTTTTCAAGCAAGGTAGTTTTCAAGCAAGGTAGTTTTCAAGCAAGGTAGTTTTCAAGCAAGGTAGTTTTCAAGCAAGGTAGTTTTCAAGCAAGGTAGTTTTCAAGCAAGGTAGTTTTCAAGCAAGGTAGTTTTCAAGCAAGGTAGTTTTCAAGCAAGGTAGTTTTCAAGCAAGGTAGTTTTCAAGCAAGGTAGTTTTCAAGCAAGGTAGTTTTCAAGCAAGGTAGTTTTCAAGCAAGGTAGTTTTCAAGCAAGGTAGTTTTCAAGCAAGGTAGTTTTCAAGCAAGGTAGTTTTCAAGCAAGGTAGTTTTCAAGCAAGGTAGATTTCAAGCAAGGTAGATTTCAAGCAAGGTAGATTTCAAGCAAGGTAGATTTCAAGCAAGGTAGATTTCAAGCAAGGTAGATTTCAAGCAAGGTAGATTTCAAGCAAGGTAGATTTCAAGCAAGGTAGATTTCAAGCAAATATACACAAGTAGATTTGCGCATCGAGAGCTCCACTCAGATTTAGAAAAGGCAGGTCAATGAA
Source organism: Caprella mutica (assembly GCA_947561585.1). Classification (NCBI taxonomy): domain Eukaryota; kingdom Metazoa; phylum Arthropoda; class Malacostraca; order Amphipoda; family Caprellidae; genus Caprella; species Caprella mutica. Next base: position 21,278 of record CANNZV010004346.1, on the reverse strand, counting down.
CGATCTGTAATGATCAAAAAAAAAAAATAATAATCACACACTATTCATAGAATGGAAAAACAATTATAACTAGAAATTCAACCAAGAAAAAAAAACGAATAATTAGCTATTAAAGAACACGTAGAATCTAAGGAATACAAAAATTTAAGAAAAAGAACACATGGCAAAGGTTTGATAGTACAATTTAAGGAGAAATGATTCAAGTGATAAAAAAAGAGAAATATTGGAAACTAATTTCATCAAAGTACACTTAAATTAATAATTTAATATAGTAACACTTACGCTGGTTGACTGCGTTATTCCAAAGCTCTTAACCACCGAATAATTTCATATCAGAATTTTAGTAAACGTATCTAGTGAAATTAGGCTAAAACAAAGAAATGAACATTTATTGAAAATTGTTGACTACTTCCCAATCAAAAACCGGTAAGAAATTATTTCCAATTAAGGTTACTGGAATTACCACCACGCAGGTAAAAATAAGAAAAATTCCAATAGTTTACACCATTCCAGACAAATATTCAGTAATCAAAATTTACAATTTCTGCAACAATCAGTTCAGCACGATAAACATTAGGTTAAGCCAATTACATAAATTACCCATTATAATAATGAACCATCATAATATCATAAGAAAATGAATAATTAAACAATACAGAAGCTGACCGTCAAACTGCACTCTATACAAAAATTCCAAATCGCACTTTGATTTCGGTAAGCTGGCTAAGGAATACAGGTATCACCTGCTACGGTCATACTTAGGCAGGAAATGATAATTAATGAAGTGATTATATAGAGGTAACATAGCTCAAGATTTCAGTTAGGGGTCTTTCAATTAATATTTATTTTCGAGAAAAAAAGAAATATGAGAACTAAATTAATGAACGGATACTGACAAAAAATATAATCTAATTTGTATCTGAATCAACCCCTTTTTCAGGAATTTGCAGCATGTGCATTATTTTAATATGAACTAGTATGATTAATAACCCTAAATATTACCAACTTTGAAAAATATATATTTAATGAGAAAACTAACATTTACCAACTGATAATTAATTGTATGAAAAACAAGAGGCTAATTTGGCTGGATTAAAACCACTACAATACGAATGGTTGCAGATTTTTCGTATATCGTCTGAGTATAACTAAAAAATCAAAACAGGGACTACATTCTCTGACAAACATTTTAATAACAACTGATAAGAAAATTAGTTTTCGTCGTTGTTGTTCTCCAAGAAACATATTCAAAAAAGTTATTTCAATAATGACTGGATAACATATATTGTCTGGAACTGGTCCCATCACTTGACCAAACTAATTAATGCGCAGATGTGAACACAGTTAGCCAGGTGTGAATAATTACTCTGTTATTGGTGAAAGAACTCAATTAAAATAAAGTATATTAAATATAAAACTCAAAATTGCAGATTTTTTAAATACAGAATAACTATAAATAATAAAATTATATACAAAGACAACTCTTTGGGAGAAAGCTTCTGAAAATAGCGACACTTGGGCAGGCAGCGGAGCGGTAACTTCCAAATTGTATGACAACTGTAACAGCTTTTAGACATGTGTAATGTTTGGATACACACAGGAGAAAATTATTATTATTTTCTTGTAAATCGCTTTAATTTAGTAATTTAACAGCTGTTAAAAACATTAATACATCAATACTATCAAAATAAAAATTTATATATTAGTGGATATTAAACTCTATTTATTTAAGTTTTCTTTTATTAATAAATTGTTTTTACTGAGGTAGCTCTTACTATAATTTTTTTCTAGCTTTGTTTTGGCTACTGTGTTCAAGTGTATATATATTAAATGCTGGATTCGAAATTTATAAACGCAAAATTATAAAATAATAATGGATGATGCTTTACTATAGTGATCCTTAACAACAATAGAAAATTAAAACTTAGCTATTCATAGAAAACTAGTTTAGAGCACTAACAATATTATTTTCATTATCAGGACGCATATTTAGGCAATTAATGTTTATTATTTTTCTGCTTTATGTAGTGGCGATTGTTTTTGTATATTAAACTTCAATAAATTTATAACAATACATGCAATTAATTAGTTAATGATATATTCTACTGTAGTGATTTGTTATCATTAGCTTAAATAATTATTCTCACAATAAAATATAATAAATGAAGCAAATTAATGTTATATTTGTATGTTCAATTTTCAATTTATGATATAATTAGGTTTTCACTGTCAGATTTAGATTCTTCATGTTCTGATCAATCTAATGATTTCCCTATGTGTTGTAGTTAGAAATATAAAAATTATGCAATCAGATAATAGTCAGAAACATGTTTTATATTTATGTTTCTTAATCTCAAACATTCGAAGTGAACTCAGAGTATTAGGAAGCAATTTAATAACCTTAACTGTTGAGATGCAAAAATCAATATTTCACAAACGTCGGTCGAAGTTGTGTTCATAATAAATAGAAGGTTTATGTCAGTAGTTTGTTTCATTATAAACAATTGCAGGTCTCGTATGCTCTCATATGATTCAAAATTTTTCACATGAGTCACAGTACCTATATTTGGTCACTATATAAGGGGTCAATTACAGGCTTTATTTTTTTCATCTTTACACTACATCGTGCAACAACTTAACTTAGCCAATTATATTGGCTTTGACGCTACCACTCACTCTTAAACTGCCACCAGTTACTTTGCCACAAGTTCACAACATACACAATTCTAATTCTTTATAAATTTATAAATTATCTCGTGAACATATTTGTTATAGTGGCAAATTTTTATATCACCTCCAAACTCAACTACCAATTAATTAAACATTATTAATATGGTTTAACCATTAACTTAAAATTAGTGAATTAACTCCTTCACGTTAAACCAAAAATTAAACTAAATTTAAAGGTTATGAATTGTTCAGATACCTACCTATACGTGGTCATGAATTAGTCTATCCACAGTTCTTGCCGATTTGTCAATGGTAGTTATTTTATTATAAGATATACACTATTTTCTATTTTTGCACAATTTTGCGTATAGGTTGATTTCTGCTCATTGTTTCAATATGGTAATAATTTATTCTATACAAATCAGGAATTATATATAAGAATCATTCATACATTCAGATCTGTGATATCGAATAATAGTTCAGAATAATTAATTCTTTAAACGCAATAAAATGGGAAGTAACTTACCACGATATGCAGAATCTCTGGAAATTAATATTATTTCAGATTAATAGTCATCTGTGTTACTGTTTTACTTAGTTTTAATTACACAGTAGAGTAGATTTTCTTCATACATGTGATTAAACATCTCAAGCAATATGTAAGATAAACTTTAGCTTTTTCAGCTATTTTTAATAGCAAAATAGTATGTTAAATGAATTTCATTTAGCAAAAAATAGAAATCGGCAAAAAAATTATGAGAAATAATTGTCTCTTATAGTTGATAGGCACAGTAAAATAATCTCCTGAACGATGAACACTGACCAAATATTCCTTACAAGATATAAACCATAACCCAAAACAAAATCGAAAATCAATGACCATTGGATTAAGAGTAGGTATAATTTCACGACCCTTGGACGGTGATTAGGGTTGTTTAATTTTGGTTACGTGGTCAATTTCCTGACCCCTGACCAAAGTCAAACAGCCCTGAACATTGACCAATCTTATGATTTCTTGGCCATCGATCATAAGAGGGCATAACAGAAAAAAATCGAAAGTCCTGACCATTGACCATAGTCCATAGGTGTAAATTTGGTTAGTGGTCAGGAGATTATATTCTTGGTCAATGGTCAGAGCTTTTCGATTTTGTTAGAGGGTCAATGAATTTTAATATGACTCAATACTTAAAATTGGTCACCGGTCAGAGGATTATACCTTTGAGTATGTGATATGATTACTAAGAGGTTAATTTAAAGTAGGTAGGTATATTCTTAGAATAAAATTTCTAAAGAGAATCATGTGATTTGAAATTTTCTTAATATCACAAGCATGTTTTGTTCACAAAATAGAAAAAAGTCTAATGATGCGATATAATTTATTATATCATACCTATTCCTAAATAGAATGATGTGGAATTTAATATATATATTTTATGATCAAAGAAATACTGATTAGTTTGAGATTTGGAATAATATTCATTGAAGCTTTCTTTTTATTATCTAAATTAGTGAATCCACATCCTTTTGAATAAATATATAAAGTTTTTATATACCTTGAAATAAAAAAATATTTTATCACTATAACTATTAGTTCATTACTTTACCCCAGCTAACCATATCCTCTCTGCCCCGCGTGGGACAGAGGGGGACATCCCTCGCTAGCGAGGGACAGAGTGGGACGGGGGATTCTAGACGTCTGAAATCCCACGTCTTTCCAACGTCTGAAATCCCACTCAGTTCCCACGTCTTACACAAGCGGGATGTCCCTCGTCTGTCCCACGTCTTAAATCCTACTCACATCCCACGTCTTTCCCACGCGGGATGTCCCGATCTCTGTCTCACGCGGGATGTCCCTCTCTGTCCCACGTGGGATGTCCCTCTCTGTCCCACGCAGGATGTCCCTCTCTGTCCCACGCGGGATGTCCCTCTCTATCCCACGTCTGTCTCACGTGGGATATCCCACTCTGTCCCACGCGGGATGTCCCTCTCTGTCCCACGTATGATGTCCCTCTCTGTCCCACGCGGGATATCCCTCTCTGTCCCACGTGGGATGTCCCTCTCTGTCCCACGCGGGATGTCCCTCTCTGTCCCTCGTCTGTTTTACGCGGAAAAAAGTACGCGGGATGTCCCTCTCTGTCCCACGCGGGATGCCCTTCTCTGTCCCACGTGGGATGTCCCTCTCTGTCCCACGCGGGATATCCCTCTCTGTCCCACGCGGGATGTCCCTCTCTGTCCCTCGTCTGTTTTACGCGGGAAAAAGTTATACCAAAAAGGTATATCTATCTCAAGCTTTATTTACGTATCATAACTAGGTAGGTATTCATAAATAGATGTAGGTATCAACTATCTAGGTAGGCATTGATGAATAATACTAGGTAGTAGGTAATTAGGTACGGATTGGTGAACACTACCTAGTAGGTATACTAGGTAGGTAGGTATTGGTACTGGTAGGTATCTAGGTAGGTATTGTCAAACAGTTATAGGTAACTAGATAAGCATTGATAAACACTAGTAGATAACTAGGTAGGCATTGACAAACAGTTGTAGGTAACTAGGTAGGTATTGATGAATACTAGTAGGTAACTAGGACCTAGATTGGTATTTATATTCAGTTGTAGGCCACTAGGTAGTCAATGTTAAACACAAGAAGGTAACTAATTAGGTATTGATAAGCAGATGTAGGCAACTAGGTAGGCATTGATAAACAAACACCAGTAGGTAACTAGGTAGGTATTGACAAACAGTAATGTAGGTAACTAAGTAGGTACTGATAAATACTACGTAATAAGTAAGTAGTGACAACCACCAGTAGGTACAGATTTGTGGTTATCACTTGTAGGTTACTGGGTAGTTATAAATAAACTCTAGTATTATCTCTAGTATTATTATTATATCTAGTATTATAGGTATAAGGTAGTGATACCACCAGAAGGTAACTATAGGTAATATTAATTAACAGTTATAGGTAATTAGGTAGTTAATAACATTAATTAACATTATCAATACAAATATTAATAAATAACTTTATACACATTCTTATCATTTACATTAAAAAATAAAGTATACCAAAATGTAGAATATTAAATTATATTTATTTAAAATAATTTTAAAAAGGACGCAAGTTATCAAGTTGCATAAAAATCATTTCAATACTACTTCTACCATGTCCAGGATGGCTGAGTGGTACCGACGCAGGCTTCAATAGTACATCACACTAGAGTCCTGAGTTCGATTCCCGAGATGACCACTACAATTCTTTCTCCATTTCTTCCCATTTAATTTGTATATAACAATATGTAATATTAAAATAAATGATAAACAGCTAAATGTACATATACACTATATGCAATATGGTAAGAAATTGCAATACTGATTAGTAAGATTTTTTTTAATTCTTATACATATTTATATACCCCAATTAACCGAAGTAGTTTGAGCCAAAAGAGAGATATGTCCCCCTTGCAAAGGGGGACATCCACACTCTGTCCCACGTCTTGCAGAGGGGGACATCCGCACTCTGTCCCACGTCTTGCAGAGGGGGACATCCACACTCTGTTCCACGTCTTGCAGAGGGGGATATTCCCACTCTGTCCCACGTCTTGAATACTCACTCTGTCCCACGTCTTATTTCCCTCTTCCCTCTATAGCGAGGGACATCTGCACTCTGTCCCACGTCTTGAATCCCTCTATAGCGAGGGACATCCACACTCTGTCCCACGTCTTGAAAACGGAGTGGGGTAAGACGTGGGACAGGTGGATGTTTGGGGATATAAATTGTAAACCCAACTAATAATAATTATTATATATAGCTTGAATTAATCTATCTAACTAGCCTATATTATTAAATTGAAATGGTTCTCCTAATCACTTTACTATTATTTAAAGAAGGCTAAATAAACGAAAGGGATAATGGTTTTATTTTAATATTTATAACTGACTAGGTAACTATTACAGAAAGAAGGTAAGCCTAAGATTTAATATTAATTAATAAAGTAATGAAAAGGAAGGTTGATAATATATAGGGAAAATAGAAATAAGGTAGGTGAATATGAAAATGTTATGTTGTAATCTTGGATGGGATCTAGGACTAGGACCCTGCAATAAATAGAGTAATCAATTTATTGCATTCAAAATAATACCTATTTAAACATAAATTTATACACGAATAGTTAAATTAAGAGAAAGTATTACAAAAGTAAATGAACAAAAAGGTCCTATAAACTCACCGGTGAACGGGTATATATAAACACAAAATAGAATGAATACACGCTAGGCTCGAGTTAGTTGAGGGCTTAATGACGAAGCTCGCGCTAGGATGTATGACTCAGGACTGGTGGAAATTGGATTTTGGTGGCTTTATATATGCTGGCTTTGGTTCACTGCGATTGGTGGGCACGTCTTGCAGAGGGGGACCCCTGTGCAAATGAAGAGGGTTAGACGTCTGATATCCCCCGCCCCACGTCTCAAATCCCTCTATAGCGAGGGGTATCAGACGTCTTAAGACGTGGGACAAACAGCTTTTTGTTAGCTGGGACCCTTCTTCTTTTATATTTTAATGTAATGGTGTGTTTTCGATATTAAAATCGACAAAAACTTTAATGCTTTCATGTAAAATGTTTGAATATATATTGGTACGTAGAAGCAGAACAGGTACTGCAAACTACTGATAACTTCATGTCTCTATAACTAGATGGGGCACTTCGGTATTTTGAAGCAGAATTATATGTTAAGATTAGAAATGTTCATTCACCTATATTTTGATTAAGCTTCACAGATCATGAATGTATGGTTACTCAATACAATCCCTGAATAATATTGCTAATGAAAATTATGATTGAACAATAAGCAGAAATCAACCAACCAAAAATATTGTGCAATACTTACACTATAAAAAAAAAATCCTATTAAAACTAACAATTATTGATAAATTATCAAAAAATTAAAAGTTTTCAACATTATTTTAATGACCAGAACAAAGTGGATGCCTGATAGAAAAAGAGAAGGGGGGGGGGGTTTAGAGAATGGGCAGATTGACCTGTGAGAACAGAAGAAAGGAAAATATGAAAACAGAGGGAGAAAGAAAAGACGACACATGTCGTGTGACTATGGTTTCTGCATAATTGGTTAGAGGGATCTGGTACCCATCAGGTCTTTTTCAGGTTTACAATTGGTATATAGTTGAGTTGTGCTAATTGGTTAGAGTAAAAGTTAAAATCTAGGTAAAGATTATATACATGATTAGGTATGAAACAGATACAGCTCTGAGTATTGATTCAAACTACTGATCACTTGGTTTCATATCTATCATTTTGATGGGGCACTAGGGTAAATTAGTAGAAATGATATGAAAGAGTTCTCAATAGCTTAATTCAGTGTATACAATAAATTTCAGTTATGAATGCCATTTCAAGAATCTTATTTCACTCTAATAAAAATATAACGAATCTTTTATATATGTAATCAAAAATATTCATATCTATTGTCGAAAAAGCTATCGATAACGAAATAATAAAATCTGATGATTGATACCTAAAATATTGAATTATTACAGATCAAATTAAATGCTATATAAATTGGTTGAAACGTTTGAAAACAATATTCATTCAATTCAATAATCTCTCAAATACTGAAACTAATTGTTTCTGTGTGATTTTTTTCTTCAATTTCTTGAAATTTTATGTTGTCTGATCTACAAATATTATTGTCATTATATAAAGCATAAAAACATTACATTATAAAACAATAGGTACTTTGATAAATAAATAATTAAATTATCTAACGGAAATTATTGATTACTCATTTAAATATTCAGTTCCATTTATGTTCACAGATTTATACATGCATCTTTCATCTAGTAATTAAACATTTCTCACTCAAGTTGATTAGAAATGCATTTCATTGACACTTGATAATGATGTTAACTTATATAATATGATAAAAAATGAATTAATGCCGACTGACTCTTCATGAAGCAATTTAATATTATTTGAAGTATAGATTTTTTTTATTCAAATCCAGAAAAGTTACAAACTTGTGGGACATTAAAATATATACATCACTCTAAACTAAAACATGATAAAAATACTAAACTAACTAAAAATAAAAAGAACGATGCTTAAAATTAATCATTATATTTATTCATACAGTATTCTTTAAAAACGGTTTTAAATTTGAAATTTGACAAGGGGCATTTCAAATTATCGGGTATATTATTAAACAGATGAATAGCCCTATAAACAATAAAATTTCTTTCTGCCTCCGTTTTAAAATTAGGTACACTAAAATGGGTAGATCTGGTTTGGTATGAGTGAGTAGGAATATATTCTCTAAAATAGGTATTAAAAATGTCAGTATTAAAAAAAAGGGCATTGCGAAAAAAATTCAATAAAAAATCTGTTCTTGGTATTACAATATAATTATTTAGTAATCGTAAATAAAATTTTTGAATTATTACATGAACTAGAAATTAAAAAACTCTTGGAATGAAATTCTATTTTTTCAATATACTTTAAATTTGATAGTTCTCATGGATTTGAGAGTCCACAAAATCTAATAAATTCATAACCAGAAATATCCACAGATTTACATACTTTCAATATTTTAAGTAGAAAATTATAGACTGAAGACATGTTGGCACACTCGATCAGCTGTTGTAGGATATGATAGTCATAACACGATTACTATAACTCTGAAATAATATTTATAACCAGAATTACAGTATATTAGTGAGAATTACTTTATATCATACAGGACTATATGACAAATATCTTGAATGCATAATTCCTGATTTGTATATGATAAATTAGTATTTATAACAAATTTCAACCAACGAACAATATTGTGCAAAAGATACACTTAAATATGGTAAATCCTATAGAAAACCAATTACGAGTGAAAAATCGGCTAAAATAAATATAATTAATTATTTAATATATAATGTATTTTGACAAAGAATCTTTTCACCAATGTTCATATATACCTAACTATAAGTTTATAACAGGTGAAACGAATAGAAATAGTACAACAACTTCAAAGTGTTACTATGAACTGCATCCACAAAGTCTTCAGACAATTTTAAAAGTTAATTGATATATTTTTTAAAGTGCTATCAAGATAATTCTCCCTACACACTAATTATTATATTCTTATTTAAAAAAATGACCAATATTTAATTAGTAAAATTCAATAATCTCTTTTATAAAGTTCTTCAGTTTCGTTTAAATTAATTCGACTTTTTTCCAATTAGTTTGTAATATAGTCCTTTGTAATATTAATTGTAGTAAGTATTCTACGGATTGGAATTAGACTTTATCTAACAGTTAGTCTCGAGTAATGGAAGATAAATGTAGTATTTCTATTAAACCACGTTTCTAATGCTAAACATCTATTCAACCTTATCTTGCAATTTCCAAAAATAATTCTGTTGTGTTTATTCTGCTCGGATGAACAAAATACAGTAATATGAAATATTTTTCGTCACTAATTTTAAATTCTCCTTTTCTTTCCATCGTTCACAGTCTAACCTCTTAAACCTCTTAAAAAATTAAGATATTAGATCGAGGTGTCACTCTTTTTAGTCCTTTGCTGAAATATTTTGTAAGTTTGATTTTTAAAATTCGAAACACACTCTGATCACAGTAGGGATTTTAATCTATCTGTGTTCTACTTTCCATTAATCTTGTTTTCTATCAAATCTTGTTTCTTCCTTGCCACTCGAATGTGGATACTTTTAACATAAACCAAATGTGCTTCGAATACACATTGTTCAGGATTTTAAAAACTTTTGTCTTGTCTTCTAATTTGGCAGTTTTGAATTTCCTTTAACTAGGTTACAAGGACGTTCAGGCATCTGATCGTACGATGCTGACAAACTGTAGGTTTGAAGCAAATGATTATTACAATTTTTTTATCATCAAATCCTTTGGTGCAATTTATTTCTAGTGGAACAATTACCCCAAAATATACAAATTACTTGGAAATTATCATATCATTTTATGATAGTATGATAAATAAATCTATTCAATTTGTTTTATCTTGTTAATAATTATTTGTAGCGTAATTTTAAGTCAATACCAAAGAGTATTTAATTAATTTGTTTGTAATTATTTTCAGATTCAAATAACTTTGCAATACTGCAGTTCTCATCAGTGCAGTTCTCGTCAGTGCAGTTCTCATCAGTGAAGTTCTCATCAGTGCAGTTCTCATCAGTGCAGTTCTCGTCAGTGCAGTTCTCATCAGTGAAGTTCTCATCAGTGCAGTTCTCATCAGTGCAGTTCTCATCAGTGCAGTTCTCATCACTATCAGTGTAGTTCTTATCAGGACAGTACTAATCTCTAGGGATGTGACAATATGCAGCATAAAATATGCATATTTTTTGACGCGATATGCAGTATATTAAATGCCTATTTCTGCATATATATGCAAAAAGTCAATGTGTATATATGCTGAACCAAAATGCATATTGGAAATGTGCATTTTATATGCCAGAAATTATTCAATATAGTGTGCATATTACATGCTCAAAGTTAATTACGAAAATTAAAATGAAGTTAATCTGTATATAGTTATGTTTTGAACGTAATTGTACTTTGGTGGTTTGAATGGAACTTACAATAAAACGAAGGAGTAATCTCAAGTTTATATTTTTACTGCGAAATGTTTAACGTTTGAAAAGAAAAAATAACAAAGGTGTTTTAAATTTAGACTTTTTTAATAGTAAATCAATTTCAACCATACACGTATATTCAATTTCAAACACTTTATTATAAATGGTATGTATTATCTGCTAATGTAGTTTTGTACTGGGAAAACACCCGTTCTACATCACAGGAAACAAGAGGAGCAATTGTTTTTTTCTGTCAAATTCAGTCTTCTAAACTATCCTACATGACTCGAAAATTATAAACCATCTTGTTAGACCAGCGGTTAGTCCTAAAGGATCGTCAGCTGAAAGTAGCGACACTAAGTTTTTAATAGATTAATTTAAACAGTTTTGTGTTTAATTACTTTAATAAATTACATACCTACGTGATATTAGTTTTGATTTTTTTCGTGTAGAACAACTCTCTAAATTAATTGTATTCATTAATTTATCAACTAATATTAATATTTACAAAATACCAAGTGGCACATAAATTTATTAATACATTTGCAGTTTCAATATTCCACCTACAAACTTTTTAAATTTGAATGATTAGTTTGATAAAATATACTTGAATCCACAGTTAAAATCGTTTTCTATGCAGAGGTCCCTGAAGAAAACAGCATTGGTTAGACATTTACATGTTAAGATTTGGCCAAGAAGTGCATATTTCTCGGTTAGCATATATGCACAAGTGCATATTATATGCTATTGAAATATATGCAGAGAACTGCTTATATGCACAATGTCACATTCCTAGTTATAGATATTAAATCCAAGGAAGACAAACAATTTCGTGCGATACTAAACGTTATTATAGGTAGCAATTTTCTACTAATAGATGAAAGAAAAATTATAAATTGAAAGATAATTTGAAGATAAAATATGAACTAACTCATAGATTTATATCTTTCCATCAAAATTTGATATATAATGAAATCTATCGCTGCCAATGAGTAGCTTTGGGTAATATAATATATAATGAGTACAAAAATAGTTCCCTCAAAGATTTAGGTCTAATTTGATTAATAGATGTATACATATATCCCAAACAGGATATGAATGTATAGTTTAAAGATTACACACAATGATATATGATCTCTATATCTACCCCTCCCCCACATCCGGGGGGCTTGGGGGGAGTTTTTCCCTTAAATAGTTAAGATTAAAGCAGCAAAAATCCCAACATATGCAAGACTTAACTAAAGCAATTTCACCATAAAATACAATTTATTGGGGTTTAAATCGACCCCCGACTCAAACTGTGACAAAATATTACAATACTGGTGTTAAACCTCTTTCTTCACTTGGTTTGCTGAGTCTGTATGAAAAAGAAATTGAACTTAAGTGATATCAATTTCAAAACAAAAAATATCAGAGTATTTTTTTTTAAATAGTAAAAATTAAAATAGATTCTATTATCTACCAATAATAATTTATGAGATACAAATGTTTGGAAAGCAAAAAACAGTCAAATTGACTACTTGGTATAGTTCGAGTGTTAAGAAATCATTATCACAGGAAATATTAGATTATTGAGTGTATAATGTATAAGTAAATTAACCATTGCAGTTCAGTTATCAGTTGTGAATTGGTGCGAGAGAATGTGCATAGAATATTGATCATTGAACAGTCAAATAAACTTGTATGTAGTACCTTCCTTTGGTCAATAAAAGTTATAGAACAAAGAGGAAGCAAATGCAAATTCCTTCATACATTAAATCTATATGTGTATTTATAGTTGATCAAAATTTATAAAGAGATACTTATCAAGTTATCACATATCAATTCTTTGAATACTTAAAAGGAATAGTTGTCATATATGCTTAAATACTTTGATTAATTGTTTGTGTGTACCTCCATTCCATGTACGTATGATGTTCAGTATGTAGCTGACTTCCAATGAGTTAGGAGTTTCATTGTCCCTTCCAGTGCAGTGCACAACCGGCTAGTGTTTCCAAAGACAATATTGTCTTTGGTGTTTCCCTAGCACAGTTACATAAAGAGGCATAACCAACATACATAACGGTGACGACAAGGTGGAATTGAATTCAGGATGGCTAAATTCATAGGAAATCTAAATGAATTTGATTCAAGCACAGAAGATTTTGTAGTTTATCAAGAGAGACTACAAATGTACTTAACTGCTAACTCCATTGCTGACAACAAGAAGGTAGCTGTGACCTTGACGCTATTGGGTAGCAAAGTGTACAGAGTTCTTCGTGACTTGTGTAGTCCAGACAGTCCTAGTACTAAAACGTATGACGAAATCATCGATGTTCTCAAGGAACATTATGCGCCTCAGCGCAACGTTATTGCTGAACGATTTAAATTTAACCGTTGTCGTCAGCAAGAAGGACAGAGTGTCAACGATTACGTAGCACAGCTGAAGAAAATGGCGAGCTCATGTAAGTTTGAAACGTTCCTAGAGGAAATGCTTCGCGACAAACTCATTGAGGGGTTACGAGATTCAAATTTACAGAGAGAATTATTGAAACGGGAAGACTTGACTTTCAAAACTGCTCTGGAATTCGCTTTGTCTTATGAATTAACTTTAAAGACTGCAGATGAATTGCAACGCACACATGTAAGCGGAGGGGAGAAGTTAGGCACATCAGCAGTTGGTGTGAACAAGACTTGTGTGCGCGCACCAAGAGACGCGCATGAGCGGCCTGACGCACCAAAGTTTGGCAACACAGGAGGACGCAATGGTAGTGGGCATTTGGCTAATAATTGTAAGTTTAGAAGTTATAAATGCAACACTTGTTCAACAGTAGGTCATTTAAGTAAGGCCTGTAGGATGAAAACAAATAAAGTTAATTACCAAGGTCATGAAGAAAGAAATGTAGTAAATTAATCTGAGTTAGAGATAGATAATTTTTTTTTAAAAAGGCCCCCTGCCAGAAGAAGCAAACCTTCTTTAAATAATTTAAAAAAAGCAATTATCTTTATTAAGACAATGAACATTAAAAAATGAAAGATAAGCTTCTCTGCTCTACAACCATGGCTTTTTCATGTAGATAATTTTTACCACATTTCTGTAAATAATGTTAAGCCATATAACATTAAGATGAACGTAGGTAGAGTGCCTATTGACATGGAAATTGACACTGGCTGTGGCCTGTCTATTATTTCGCATAAGTTATATGTTGAGAAATTTAGTCATGTACAGTTGTGTGATTCTAATATTTTGATGAAGAGTTATTCTGGTCAGAAATTAAATGTTAAAGGTAAAATGAACGTGAATGTAGATCACAAAGGCCAGTCATTTATGTTTCCTTTGAATGTTGTAGAAAACGATGGACCATCGCTGATAGGTAGAAATTGGTTAGAAGCTATTAAATTAGATTGGTCCACAGTTGTTAAAGTTAATACTATTGATAACATAATTAATAAGTATGCTTCTGTACTTGATGGGACCATGGGCAGTATAAATACTGAACCTGTAAATATTAACATGAAAAAAGATGCACAACCAGTATTTTTGCGTGCTCGGCCTGTCCCTTATGCTCTTATTAGTAAGGTAGAGGAAACGCTTGATAAGATGGAGAGAGACGGGATAATTTCAAAAGTTGATTCTAGTGAATGGGCAACCCCTATTGTTGTTTTTCCTAAGAAAGATGATGAAATCCGTATTTGCGGAGATTACCGTATTACTGTTAACAAAGAAGTAGAACCTGCTACATATCCTCTCCCTAATCCTCGTGATATTTTTGCTTCTTTAGCATATGGTAAGAAATTTTCTGTTCTTGATCTTGACAAAGCCTATCACCAGTTAGATATCGATGACAATGCTAAAAAGATATCAACAATTAACACCAGCAAGGGATTATACCAATTTAATAGATTATTTTTCGGCTTGCCAGTTTCGCCTTTGATTTTTCAAAAGGTGATGAACAGCATTTTGGCTGGTATTCCCAACTGCGCGTGTTATTTGGATGATATTCTGATAACAGGAGTGGATGATACTGAACATTTGTCAACTTTAGAGAAAGTGCTATCCAAATTAAGAGATGCAGGAATTAGGCTTAAAGTGTCTAAATGTAAGTTCTTTCAGGATGAAGTTAAATATTTAGGACATGTGATAAATAGTAAAGGACTTCATGTAGATTCTGAAAAGACCAAAGCTTTGAGGGACGCACCTAAACCGACTGATATCACACAGTTGCAATCCTTTTTGGGATTAGTGAATTATTATGGTGATTTTGTGAAAAACCTGGCTTCAATGTTGAATCCACTTTACAGTTTGCTTAAGAAAGATGTTAAGTTCGTTTGGATCGAAGCTTGCCAGAAAGCATTCGAGTTGATAAAACAAAGACTAACTAACCCTTCTTTTCTTGCGCACTATGACCCCAAAAAGAGATTGATTTTGTCATGTGATGCCAGCTCGTACACCGGGTTGGGTGCTGTCATTTCTCATATTGATGATAATAATATAGAGAGACCCATTGCTTATGCTTCACGTACTTTATGTAAATTTGATTTGAAATAAGAAATCCAGTTCTCCGTTGACAGCAAGCAGACTCCAAAGGTGGGCATTAGCTCTCAGTGCGTACAATTATGAAATAATGTACAAGAAAGGTTCTCAAAATGCAAACGCTGATGTATTTTCGAGACTTCCATTGGAAACGAAACCATTGGTGTCTGATTGCCGTGTTCGTTTTATTGATCAATTAACTATAACTGATAAACAAGTTAGGATTGCTACTGAGAAAGATCCTAGTTTACGCAAAGTAGTATATTACACGATCAATGGATGGCCAACTAAAGTTGATGAGGATTTGACTCCGTTCAAAAACAAATGTAATTCATTCAGTGTTGAAAATGAATGCCTGATTTCAGGTTATAGAGTAGTTATACCGGTTGAACTCCGAGAGAGCGTTCTTGCAGAATTACATGCAGATCACATGGTGTGGTTCGCATGAAGTCGTTAGCTCGTAGTTTTGTCTGGTGGCCAGCCATTGACCGTACAATTGAAAATAGAGTTAAACATTGTAAAGAGTGTCAAATGAATCAAAGTGTTCCAACTGAATCACCTTTACATCCTTGGCCAATTGCGAATGATGTATGGAAAGGGTTCACATTGATTATGCAGAGAAAGATGGCAAAACCTACTTGTTAGGAATTGACAGTTTCTCACGGTGGCCTGAGATATGTTTGGTGCCTAACAGCACATCATCAAAAACAATAGAATGCATGAGGCAGTGGTTCGCTGCATACGGCTTACCAACTCCGCAGTTTCAGACAATGGTCCGCAGTTTAGATCCGCTGAGTTTGAAACATTTCTTGCTAAAAATGGTATCAAACATATACTCGCTCCGCCATATCACAGTGCCTCAAATGGCATGGCTGAGAGACTAGTAAGGTCTTTCAAGGAAAGTTTGGAGAAGTCACCCCAACTTTCAAGTGTTCATAAATTACAAAATTTTCAGTACATGTATAGAAACACCCCGAACACTTCCACAGGTATTCCTCCATCTGAACTTTTCCTAAAACGTAATGTTCGCACAAGACTATCTTTGCTTAAACCTAATCCTAAAGATCACATGCTTAACCAACAAATGAAACAAAAAGAGTATCATGATGTTAAAATTAAGAAATCTTTTAGAGAACTTGATGTAAATGAGAAAGTTTTGGTACAGGATCCACTTCATAATTCTTGGAATCTTGGCATTATCACATCTCGTACTGGCAATGTGACATATGAAGTTGAAGTAGATGGTCGTAAAATCTTAAAACATATTGATCATCTTGTCAGATTTCACGAGCACCCATTAACATTTAACAATGATCAGAAGCCAAAGATTCATCCTATTATCCAGCAAAATTCTGATGAGTTTGGAGATGTACCAAAGGTTGCTCCTGATATAATAGAGAGTAGACATCCTCAGAGACTCAGACGTGAGCCCACACGTTTCAGTCCATGAGACTTAGTTGTTTGTAAGGAAATAGATAGTCCTAAGAAAAGGAAATTTATTGATTGAAATAAATTTTTGTTTGTTGTGTTACACTGTACTATTTTTTTTTCAAAACCATATTGATTAACTAAAAGGGGAGGTGTCATATATGCTTAAATACTTTGATTAATTGTTTGTGTGTACCTCCATTCCATGTACGTATGATGTAATCATGTAGTGCAATTTTTATTTATTTATTTAGAAAACTAATCCCTTACACTTAGACCAAACAGGCGGGAACTGTTTGCTCTTTTACAATTTATTGATTGGGTATTAGGCCCTTATAAGCATAATGCTTCTTGGGCATCCTACTTAAAAAAATAATAATAATAATGACTAATTTAGGTTTACTTACAATAGCGGATTATTGAAACTAAAACATAATGGAATAAATGAAGTATTCTGATAGAAAAAAAAAATCAATTTAGAAGATGGTTTAAGATGTTTAAATACAAGTGAATGGAAGAAACAGATGGAAAGGAAAGTGGCTCCATGAAAAAAATCTACTAGTGTTGATGACAGAGTTCATGGATGCAGAGAATCCACTCCGTGAATGCAGCAACTCACCAAAGAATGTGACTAAAAGGGACACAAACACTGGCGGCCGCAAACATGTATGGAAGAGGAAAACGAAGAAATAGAAGTAAATTAAGTATACGAGCCTAAATAACACAAAATCCATGACCCGGAAGTTCAAGAGCACAACCCTAACGATATCCTCCAAAACTGCCGTTGGTGCCAAAAAATAATAAACATGGTTAAAAGAATAAAACAAATACAGAAAATAGAAAAGTAAATGAAAATCCTGAACTATTTTCTAAATCATTCTACACGAAATTCCTCCTAAGACTCTTCTTGAATATCTCATAAGATGATTCTAATTTCAATTGGTGGTCAAGCTCGTTCCACAGACTACAACCTGCATATACTATTGAAGATTTACTTTTTTCACAATTGTACCTAGGTAACTTAATGTAACCCCGATTACGTGTAGAATGACTATGCTGGTCAACATTTGATCTGATATAATTAAACAATACAGGGTCATAATCTGGTACATTAATACTATTATATACATACAGATACATATTAAATTTATACAAGTCTGCAAGTTTCATAAGTTTAAGTTCAGAGAATATTGGGTCTGTATTTGAAAGATAGTGAACATTCTTAACGCATCTTACTGCTTTTTTCTGAAGTAGAACAATTTTGTTAAAGATATAGAGCGATGTGTCACCCCATATAATTAAAGCATAGTTGAAATAGGGCTGAATATTAGAGTAATAAATCGTCACAAGCACATCAATGGGCACGAATTCATTTACCTTGGACAATGTTCCGATGGATTTAGATAATTTATTTGCAATATATTTTAAATGGTTTGAGAAACTAAGTTTACTGTCTATGACTACGCCTAGATATTTAATTGAATCCACCTTCTCGATAGGATAACCGTTAACAAGAATGGGGGACATAACATAATCATTCCTGTATGAAAATAAGATATATTTTGTCTTATCTAAATTAAGTTTCATTTTATTGTAGTTCAACCAATCTGAGACGAGTGTAAGTTGATTATTAATGTGCATTAGCAACATCTTCACGAGGGAAAGTACAAGTTAAGGTTGAGTCCGTCAGCAAATAGGTTGAACTTCAAAGCCAAGGCACATTCAACAAAATCGTTAATGAAGACATTAAATAACAAGGGGCCAACTATACTGCCTTGGGGAACACCACAAGTCACACTGCATCTAGATGATTTAACACCTCTCACAACAGTACACTGACTACGACCTGTCAAATATGAATGAATCCAATCATTCACCAGACCACGCACACCATAATGGTAAAGTTTTCTTAACAGAATTTCGTGAGGTACACAATCAAACGCTTTCATAAAGTCCAAGAAAATCGAAAGTACTAAATTTCCACTAACAAGATGGGAATATGTATGATGCATTAGATCTGCAATTGCATGTGTAATATTCCTCCCAGCTCTAAAACCATACTGCTAAGTGCTGAGTATGCTCCGTGACTCAAAATAGGCAACCAGCTTCTGATGGGCCACTCTCTCATAAATTTTCGAGAAGACATTCAAAATAGAAATTGGTCTATAATTACTTACTATATCAGCTGAACCGCCCTTATAAATAGGCACAACAGTGGACATCTTCAGATACTTCAGAAACACACCATCAGATATCGATTTATTAATCAGTACTGATAGAGGTGACGCAATGATGTGGCTAATTGATTTCAATACAGTTACCGGAATGGTCTTCAAATGGCACGATTTATTTTAAAGGGATTTTATCACTTTGGTTATATCTAGATGAGACACCGGACTAAAAAAGAATGACTGCAAATAGCTGCCACGCATGATTTTCATACAGTCATTAGTGCGCGTTTCAGAGAAACAATCATTTATATTGCTACCTATGCTAGAAAAGTGACCATTGAATTCCTCAGCTAACATTTTAGAATCAGTAACTTTCATATCATTAATGGTTAACTTCATATCTTCATCTCGTTTGCTTTTCTTTGGCCTAATTATTTTATTTATCAGTTTCCACATTGATTTAATGTCATTTTTAGCACCTTCGAACCGTTGAATATAGTATTCTTTCTTTGCATTCCTGATTTCACTAGTTACATAATTTCTATAACGTCCATTTGCAGATTTGCTCATTTTGCCTACCCTATATAATTTATAATACACCTGGCGTCTCTTAATTTTTTCTTTGATCACCGCAGTTATCCACGGTTTGAACTGATCTTTAAAGGAAGTGTTCTTAATTTTTATAGGGCAGTACATATTATAAAGGCTCATGATAGATTCTTGAAGAAGTATTATTCCTTTATTTACATTATTACACTTCATCACTTGTGAAAAATTAAAACTTGAAACAGCCTCACAAAAGGAACTTATGTTAGCATCCAATAGCTGCCCGTACTTGAAAGAATGCTGGCTATTGTAATTAGCACTATCAGTTACCTTGAAGTTACTGAATATCACAAATATGGCAAAATGATCTGATATATCAGTCAGAACTATTCCTGATATGACATTAGAAGGATCAGACACGAGTATATTGTCAATAAGAGTATATGAGGTATCGGTCACGCGTGTAGGTTTAGTGATCATTGGAATAAGAGAAGAGAAAATATTAAATTTGAAAAATTCAGACAATCAACACTGTTATCAACATTCAATAAATCTTTGTTAAAATCTCCACATACTACTCTATTTCCGATACTTCCATCACTGGTAGATAAAAGAATCTGATCAAACTTTTCGAGAAAACTATCACCTATATATGTATTGTGAATATTAATAGTGATCGGCTGCCAATAATACACTTTACAGCCAGACATTCTATGTAAGGACAAACAAAAGAAAAATCCTCTACTTTGAGACTGCATATCCCCTCCCTCACCAAAATACTCACTCCCCCTCCACGCCTACCGTCATTACGACACAAGTGATACTGCTTGTAACCCTCAAAATCTACCAAATTAACTGAACCATCATTCAACCACGTGTCAGTAAAACAGACTATATCAAAAGAACATTGCTTAGAAAATAATATGTCTTTTATTAAATAAATCTTAGGGTACAACGAGCATGCATTTAGATGAATTACACTAAAATCTTTATCAGTTACAGAAACACTCTGTTCCAACTAGTGTGGAGAGTAATACAGAGAATGGGTTTCACTAGACAAATTTGGGTAAGTTTCGTTTAGGTGATTTATATCTACATCATAATTACTCAAGTAATCAAACATTTAATCCAATCAATCGCCTTAACCTAAAGTACACAACAATACACATCACACACAATAACACAGTGTAAAAAACACCCACACAATTCAAAGAATAATAATAAGAGTATGAAGACAAAAATGAAGGCCAAACAGTCAACAGAAACATATCCAGAAGAGCATTTATACATGAAAAGTTACACACACTTATACAAGTCACTAA
>CANNZV010004345.1:0-42730 GCA_947561585.1 Caprella mutica | reverse complement strand
AATTAATGTTCGTTTCGTAGTGAAAAGTTATTATCTTATAATTCATATGGAGAATAATAATAATGGAGATATGTGTTATATATGGAATTTAAATTCAAAATAATTACAATAAAAAAAAAATATTAATACGATCAGAATATTTAGGAATCACAATAAAAGGAAATAATCGTAATAAAATTTAATATCTATAATATAAAAATTTAAATTTATTTTATATCTAAAAATATCTATGTATATCTATAAAAAAATGTTTATAGCTATCTATACATAAACATCCAGTGAGTATATTTACAATACACGGACTATGACCTTTAAAGCTGTAAATTGTAAATACGGTTTATAACAAGCTATGGTACTTTGACCGCAATTATATATTGTAAATATTGTGTAAATTATAGGGAAAATAACCACGCATTCTTTATCGGAAGAAATAGAAATAAGACAGGAAACACGATAACAATTAAAGAGAGAAGTGATAGAGTAACGTATAGCAGTATCACGTACTTAACGTGTAACAGTATCACGTACTTAACGTGTAACAGTATCACGTACTTAACGTGTAACAGTATCACGTACTTAACGTGTAACAGTATCACGTACTTAACGTGTAACAGTATCACGTACTTAACGTGTAACAGTATCACGTACTTAACGTGTAACAGTATCACGTACTTAACGTGTAACAGTATCACGTACTTAACGTGTATCAGTATCACGTACTTAACGTGTAACAGTATCACGTACTTAACGTGTATCAGTATCACGTACTTAACGTGTATCAGTATCACGTACTTAACGTGTAACAGTATCACGTACTTAACGTGTATCAGTATCACGTACTTAACGTGTATCAGTATCACGTACTTAACGTGTAACAGTATCACGTACTTAACGTGTAACAGTATCACGTGCCTACCGTGTATTTAGACGTCATAACTCATACATGGGGATATTTCACATCACGTATAATTTGTTGAATTGCATACATGGTAATTTTGGAAGATTGTTTTCATACAGTTAAAAATATTATAGCGTGTTTATGTGTACTACACATTGTGTATAACATAAGTGTACTATACATTGTGGATAATGTACAGGTAAAGCTCGCACAGCGGACGATCTTTCTGCAGACAATTCCTACAAAGGACAAAATTATCCGTTCTAAGGGTCATGCAGCTCGCTACAACGACCTCTTCAAATTTTATGATTTAAGAAATACTTTATTTGTCTACCAACTACTTAAGAAGATATCTATTATATTCAGAGGTACTACAGTTTACAATTAACATTTAATATATTGTTTTTTCAGATTTTAATTATTTTGATTTTATTACCCTTTTCTGCTACATTTTCTTTGATTAGAAAGTTTGTATAAAAATTAAAAAGTGATGTAGCTATTCTATATTATATAGTAATATAAACTTTATTTATACCAAACATAGAATATAATCAGGAAAATAAAAATTTATTTATATATTGTATTCAGTTTAATAAACGATTACTAATTATGCTATGTATATTAGTTTGCATGTAGGTACATAGATATCTATGTAAGTGAAGTAAATAAATAGTACCCTTTTTAATCATATTTTATAGAACTTTAAGCAACAGTTATACCTACCTTATTATTTCGTCGAGGTAAGTTATATAAATGTTATAAAATTTACATTTAATAATAATCTGAGATTATTTACCTTCATTAGTGTTTCTTTGAAATGCTGTTAAAAAAAACACGATGAGCAAATCCCAAAATAAACTAATTATAATTATCAGCTCGTAAAGCGACCACTAGATCCTTATAGCGACCTGTTTTTCAGGTACATGTACTGTCCCTTGTACGAGCTCTACCTGTATGTGTTATATACTTTTTTAGTTTATGTTCATTAAAAAGTATTCGTAAAGATTTTTTCACAGTCAACCAATTTCACTTTAGTACTTGTCATGCCTGTAGATATTATAAAATTGGTCTGGGTACACGATGACAAAATTTGTAAGATATGAAAATAATAAAAAGGTGATTTTAGAGATTAAAATCATACGGAGACTTTTTTTTATTACATAAAAAAAAAGATCGACATTTTCATGCTATGATACATTAATTTTGTTGTTAAAACTTAAAATAAAGTGTAACAGGAGTATCAAGTGTATTTCTGGAGAGTGTACTTTCTTTTTCCTTTCCTCAGAATTCACAGGTACATTACACATCTGTCCGTAAGACAAATTACATGTGTTAAATAGACATACGTCACGACACATTTATACTGATTACATACGGAAAAAATATGCACCAAGAGAGTTATCCGTAACTACGGTAGAGACAGAGAGAACTATTCGTAACTACGGTAGAGACAGAGAGAACTATCCGTAACTACGGTAGAGACAGAGAGAACTATCCGTAACTACGGTAGAGACAGAGAGAACTATCCGTAACTACGGTAGAGACAGAGAGAGCTATTCGTAACTACGGCAGAGACAATAGACGGGAGAGTTATTATCTCAAGTTGAAATCTTGTTTGCTAATTAATTACAACTACATATTTTAATTAGGTAAACTATCATAATACACAGAAATATAAATAAGCATATTTTAAACACTAATTCAACTACTTTCAGAAGAGTATTGCAACTCAAAGTTGACGAATTTTTCTAGGAACCGTTCTTTCAAATAGGAATTAGTTGATCTTCAGGTTCAAGCAGTGAGAACCTGGACCTAACAATGAATTTCACAGTGAAGAGACTAAAGCCCTTCACTGTAGGTAATGTAAACTAACTAAATGAAGAAATATGCCCGATTGTAATCCTTCTATTTTTATCTTTTAATAATTTTGAAGGAAACTTTTAACAAAAACTAAAATAGTAATAAATAAAATAAATATTATATATGTTCCCCTTCTCTGTGTTCTTCACTCTCTTCACAAGGTGTTCTTCTTCTCCTTCACAAGGTGTTCTTCACTCTCTTCACAAGGTGTTCTTCATTCCCTTCACAAGGTGTTCTTCAGTCCCTTCACAAGGTGTTCTTCAGTCCCTTCACAAGGTGTTCTTCAGTCCTTTCACAAGGTGTTCTTCACTCCCTTCACAAGGTGTTCTTCTTCTCCTTCACAAGGTGTTCTTCACTCTCTTCACAAGGTGTTCTTCATTCCCTTCACAAGGTGTTCTTCACTCTCTTCACAAGGTGTTCTTCATTCCCTTCACAAGGTGTTCTTCAGTCCCTTCACAAGGTGTTCTTCAGTCCCTTCACAAGGTGTTCTTCACTCCCTTCACAAGGTGTTCTTCAGTCCCTTCACAAGGTGTTCTTCAGTCCCTTCACAAGGTGTTCTTCACTCCCTTCACAAGGTGTTCTTCATTCCCTTCACAAGGTGTTCTTCATTCCCTTCACAAGGTTTTCTTCATTCCCTTCACAAGGTGTTCTTCATTCCCTTCACAAGGTGTTCTTCACTCCCTTCACAAGGTGTTCTTCAATCAATTATGCTAATTATAGGCGATGCAGCAAATCCCATAAACACCAGGAGGTGTCACTATAATTTATAGGCAAGTCTCTAAGATAACAAAGGAAAAAGTGAACCCATACGGTGATGATAGGAATTGTAGGGTAAGTTCCGAGTTATCGAACGGTTCTATATTTCCGTACACATATTAAGATAGTATACAGGGTACTTCATTTCAGATCCGACAAAACTTGACAACTTGCATTTAAAAACAAAATAAAAACTAAAAGAATAACAATATGTTTAAAAATGCTCCGTTATCGAGATAGTGGGATATTTTACGGTAATCTTCCTGGCATAAATAAGGAATTTGACATAAAACAAACATCGTTTCTCGAAAAAATAAATTATCAAAACTGTTTATTTTTCAAGATAGTGACTTTTATAGTTTTAAAAAGACTCTTACCTAGATATTCACAAGTACTGACGTTACTAACAGATGGTTAGTAGTGAAAAATTAAACACAAGACAATTTAATGACATTATAATAGATACTAAGGACTGTTATGTTTAATTCTACACTAATAACCTAACTCTCTATTTTAATTTGGATTTCATATAATTCAAATGAAATAAAAAAAAATGATAATAATATCACTTTTACATTTCTCTAACATTGTACCATTAATGCTAATAGATCTTTTTAAATATTATAATAAATAACTTAAATAGATTTCCAGATATAATTAAATTAATAAACTTTATTGATTCAGAAACAAATTAACAGCTAAAACCACTAAGATATTTCTTGCCAACATTTTTACTTAATTCTGAGGAAAATTTAACTCACATTTTCGTTCATATTATGGATCAGAAAAAATTAATTACATTTACGAAAAAATCTTTGTCTCTCATTGAAGACAGGTAACAGAAAAAAGCTCAATGGAAAATAGAAAGTTTAGATAATCGAATATATAGCTTTGCAAGAGTCAAGATGCAATTGAATGAAAATATTAATTCTGTGTATATCTACCATCAGTCTAATAAGTTCTGTGTATATCTACCATCAGTCTAATAAGTTCTGTGTATATCTACCATCAGTCTAATAAGTTCTGTGTATATCTACCATCAGTCTAATAAGTTCTGTGTATATCTACCATCAGTCTAATAAGTTCTGTGTGTATCTACCATCAGTCTAATAAGTTCTGTGTATATCTACCATCAGTCTAATAAGTTCTGTGTATATCTACCATCAGTCTAATAAGTTCTGTGTATATCTACCATCAGTCTAATAAGTTCTGTGTATATCTACCATCAGTCTAATAAGTTCTGTGTGTATCTACCATCAGTCTAATAAGTTCTGTGTGTATCTACCATCAGTCTAATAAGTTCTGAGTATATCTACCATCAGTCTAATAAGTTCTGTGTATATCTACCATCAGTCTAATAAGTTCTGTGTATATCTACCATCAGTCTAATAAGTTCTGTGTATATCTACCATCAGTCTAATAAGTTCTGTGTATATCTACCATCAGTCTAATAAGTTCTGTGTGTATCTACCATCAGTCTAATAAGTTCTGTGTGTATCTACCATCAGTCTAATAAGTTCTGAGTATATCTACCATCAGTCTAATAAGTTCTGTGTATATCTACCATCAGTCTAATAAGTTCTGTGTATATCTACCATCAGTCTAATAAGTTCTGTGTGTATCTACCATCAGTCTAATAAGTTCTGTGTATATCTACCATCAGTCTAATAAGTTCTGTGTATATCTACCATGAGTCTAATAAGTTCTGTGTATATCTACCATCAGTCTAATAAGTTCTGTGTATATCTACCATCAGTCTAATAAGTTCTGTGTATATCTACCATCAGTCTAATAAGTTCTGTGTATATCTACCATCAGTCTAATAAGTTCTGTGTATATCTACCATCAGTCTAATAAGTTCTGTGTATATCTACCATCAGTCTAATAAGTTCTGTGTATATCTACCATCAGTCTAATAAGTTCTGTGTATACATAGTAGTAAATATAGTGCTATAGCAGTAAATATAGTGATATAGTACTAACTATATTACTATAAGTAGCAGTATAAGATAATTTCATCAGTTGTATCATGCAAATTTCTCCTTACAGTTCTAGGTATAAATTACTTCTTCAAAAGTATTCGGTGTACTAACCACCCAGGCAAGAAGCATTTGTTCCTGGGATATCAAGGGAATAAATATCCCAGGCATAAATCTTTCTTGCCTGGATATGGAGTGATAGCAGTAGATAAGGTGATAAGATAGGCTGATAAATGCGTGAAGAAGAAATACAAAATAAAGAAAATAAAAATTAACAATATTCATCAAAATTTAAAACAGAAATTAAAGGGTTGTAAAAAAATGTTTGGTCTAATGCTCTCTCAGTTAAATAATCTAATAGAGAGTATTTTAATTAAGATATTAGTGCAAAGAACAGTTCAATGAAGCTATCAAAGCAGGTAGGTAGGCAGGTAGACACTAATTAATTACAGGTGAGTGTGTCAGCAGGTAGCAACTTTCACACACCTGGACAGGTAAATTGTATTACCTAACAAAATAGAACAATGTCTACTTAGGTACACTCAGAAAACAACAAAAGTAGAACTTTTAAAAACGTGAACCAAATGTTCTTTAGTTATTCTACAAATGTCGCAACCACAACCTTCAAATTGCAATCATTTTTTACCATATCCTTACAGGTTGGTACAAACATAATTACAAACTATCAAAAAAATATATATTAGCCCCAATTGCATATTAGCTACTAAGGTCACAGCCACTACTGTTCATTACAGTAGCCAGTAAATTGCTGAAAACAATTGCTCGAAAAACCATTGCTCGAAAAACCATTGCTCGAAAAATCAATTGCATAAAAAAAATTAATAAAATTAATCAGATTACTTGCTTAATGTGAAAGAAAAAATTATTTTTAGGTACAACACGAGGGAACAAAAAAAATAATAAAAATAAAATAAAATAGATATATAGCTTAAGAGGTTAACGGAGGTTATAATCGTACATAAGCCTCTTATAGGTAGTTAGAAGTTTTAATATCGTTTTTATCGTAAACGATTAATTTTTGTAATATATGTGTATTGCAACCTTGATCTGAACCAACTGTTAATGTGACCCACACCAACATTTACTTACTATCAAACACCAGCACCTACCTATAGTCAGACACCAACCCCTACCTATTGCACATACCAAAACCTACCTATTGTCACACACCAACCCCTACATACCACCCCTATCTCCATCACTTATCATCTCCCTAACGTTAGATATAAAGTAAGAGATTTTCTTCACGATTGCAGAAGCAAAATTCCTAAACATTCAAACTACCGACAATAACAGGGAGAAGAATTCCCTCCAAGATTTCTAGAGAACAGAACGTTGAACCCCGATAGCTCAAATACTGTGCACTAGTACGACCTACCTCTATAACAACCACACTGCTACTAGCAGATAAACCGCCGAGTTTTCACTGCCCAGTTTACGCCTTTTCAATTAATCACGGTTAAATGAATGGATTAGCAGTTTACACTAGCGTTTTTACCGCCTTACATTAATTTACCCGTGATATATTGAAGAAGCGTGAACTGTGAGGTGAAAACAAGGCGTTTTATCTGCTAGTAAAGAATAGGCCTAGCGTTTAAAACGCCGCGTTTTCACCGCCTAGCATAGGTTTAATTCTAATATAAAAACGCGGCATTTTATATGCTAGTACAGAATTGGCTTAATAGGATCCTCTTCGCAGAACCATTTCAACAGTAGAAGCAATTAATTACATATTATTCAGGTTATGCCAATTAAAATGAGTTGAATTTGCGTTCCTGAATTGTGTACATAGTTAATTTCTATGAAGTATGTTGTAATTGATATGAATGAGGGGAATAGAAAGCCTGGTAATTAAGTAACCACGATAACTACCTCTAAAATAATGAAATGTTATTTAACTGTAATAGAGCTGCCATTTGATGCTCTAGATAATATTCAAATGCACTAACTACCACATAAAAAGCGTAAAAAATTATTATCTCAGATAATTGGATTTAGAGACTAAAATTAGATGATTATTTAATAGCACTACCGGAATATTATTTTAGTTAAATATATTTTATTAAAGGTAACTAAATTATATTATAATTATAAATAGAGAAAACTAAGATTAAAAACCATGGAATGCGGTAACTTATCTAAAACTTTAAAACTTATGTTTAATGAATGAATTCTTTTTAGTTCTACGATCATTCTTTTTAAGATTGATCCCAGTTGTAGTTTTTTCCACCAAGGGTATTATTATCCATATTGTACAGTAGGGTAAGTTCTTAATTATCGGTCAGTTCCACATTTTCGGACACGTAAGAAAAAACGATATTATAATAATTATTTATTTTTTATTGGTATCCATGATACCTGCAGGTATCATGGATACCAATAAAAAATAAATAATTATTATAATATCGTTTTTTCTTACGTGTCCGAAAATGTGGAACTGACCGATAATTAAGAACTTACCCTATGTCCGAAATAAGGAATGTGATTTTTCAAGATCTTTTTGACTCATACCTAAAACTATTCAATTTATGTTAATTTAAATAGCAGATGTATAATATTTGAGAAATAATTAATACTAAAGACACTCGAAACATACGACATGCTACTAGATTAGGATTACTATTAAAAATATAAGTGAATATAGACCTAGAAACAATGATAAATAATGTTTGGAAGAAATAATAGGTGCTAGCTTGTTAATAATTACTGGTGCATGCAATTGCTTCTCATTCTACTTCTTTTACAGAAATTTAGAATTGAGGACAATCAGAATAGTCTGAAATTAGAAACTATGACGTGACGGCATATAAAAAAAATGGAAATGTGTTATCGTAAAAGCTGAGACAATTTCGTAATATCCAGCCGCTAAAATGATACCGTAAAAGTGGAGTTCCGTAAGGATGGCGACATGAAAAACTAGAGAGTTACCGGTATATATTTATGTGAATAAAACTATAGTAATAACGATACCTATACTGTCTAACTAATGAAGAACTAACTAAAGAAATAAAAAAATATATAATTATATGACGGTGGCCGGTCAATTGATCCCTGGTCGATTGGTGTCTGGTCATTTGATTCCCAGCCATATTTTTTGTTTGCTTTTATACTTAGACACGATCAAATGACCAGGAATCAAATGACTGGGGATCAAATGACCAGGAAACAAATGACCGAATATCAAATGACCGGGGATCAATTGCTAGACCCCTATTCCGACAGTTAAACAAATTACTCGAAAATTCAAAAGGATATTTCTAGTTCATTTCTGGTATTATTTCCAGTGTACAATAAACATTATTAAATATTACTCTAGCACAATAACCAAAAGGAACAAACGTACGTGAAACTGTACAATGGTTAGGTAGGATTTACCAATTAAAATAATTGCATGTGGTCAAATAGGAATTATTACACGGCGATAAAGTAAACAAAATTGTACATAGTATTATCTATACTATGCAATTGTATACAAACTGTACATAGTATTATTTATACTATGTAATTGTATATAAACTGTGGCTACATAGTATTATCTGCACTATGTAGCGACAGAAAATGAAGACAATTCAGATTGTAAGTGCAACCTCTAATTATGATATTACTGAGAATCATTGTAGCCTAATTTTATAATAAATGTGTTGATAAATTAAATAAATTGGGATATAGTAATGTAAGTAGTTTATAATTTTCATGTAAATTGAAAATAAATTAATTTTCATGTAAAAAATTAAATTGAGTTTATGCTGTTTATGGGAGAAATATATATATAGCTAGTCACAAACTAATGAACGAAAGCTTCTTCGATTATACCAGTTTCAGAACAAAAAATTCTACTTGGGGCTCCTTAGTTGGAGCCCCACTACATCGGTCCAAGAACTGTCAGTCAGTAGATGAATGAAAAGTTTCCAAACAGGTGGATTGACGACATGAACATTAAGTAGCCACCAAGATCACCTAATCTTACACCTAGTGATTTTTTTTCTACGAGGATTCATCACGAGTATCTAATTTTAATGTTCATGTTGCCATCTAAACCTCAATCCAAAGATATAAATGAGTTGAATCAGTCAAGCATTTGAGAAGTAACTAAGACTATGGATTCATTTCAGACCCGTATAAAATGTAGTCAACCTAACAATGACTGCCAAACTGAAATATAATATACATCAAGTGAAATATAAACCAAAATTATAAAGTCTTTAAGATTGTTTTTAAACCAATAGAATTCAAATTGATCTAACATTAAGAATGTTATTGAAGGTATAAAATGTTTAACAATAAGATGATACACCCTGTATAACATTAAGTACTATAGACAAGAAAAAAACGTACTGCAGTCTATTATTTCTTCTGATAGTACTGCAGGCAATTTAATTATTTGTTTTGATAGTACACTTCTTCTTGCCATCTGCAGTATAACATTAAGTACATATTGAAGTACCCTAATCATTAATTTAAGTCATTATATCTGTACTTTATTTCATGAATAGAACGTGACATTTATTGTGAAATTAAAGTATTTTAATAACAATAAAACACATAGACTTAATTAATAGTAAATCGGCAAATAAAAAAATAAATCGTAAGCTTTGAAATTGTTATTTTTTTGTTAATAGCTGGTCATATTTATACTATTTCTAAGAGTTCTGACTTTACATTACATAGCTATTTAAGCTATTTAAGCTACTTAAAATGAAATAGGGAAAGAACATTTTAATAGTTAAATAGTGAATAAAAGAGTTCATGTTTTTATGTGTGGTAGTGGTTTTAGGTAGAGAAACGTGAGAACTACAGGAAGAGAGTGTCAAAACAGAGGGTGATGGGAGAGGGTGGGAGAGAGGGTATATTAAGTAAGGATATATTCACCGACAGTACTAAAATAAAATAAATATGATATTATATTCTTATTATATTTACCTTCGCAAATTAGCGAAAGGTTATACTTTAGGCGGCATGTGTTCATTTATCATCTTGTTATTCGCATAATCCAAAAAAATTTCAACCAAATTGCCTGAAATTTAATGGGACGATTGGTTATTTTTGGTAGCGATCGGGTCAAAGGTCAAAAGTTTAGGTCAAGGTCATTTATAACTCTAGGATTATTGGATGATCAAGGTCATTTCTAATCGGAGGCGAAGAAGGTATGCGCTATTGCGACAACTACTGCCATACCTACTACAGTCAGTGCAGGCAGCATTTACCCGCCTTACCTGTTTAGTACCGTGAGTCTTGTAGAGACAATAGGTTAGAATTACTTACAATAGAGTGGTACAATAATCACAATGGTGGTGATAATCACCATCTTTAATCACTTGTGATGTGCTAACATTTTGGAATTAATATTAAAATATTAATATAGTTTAGACGTTGCAAACAAATAAAACAAAAGGTATTGATATTAAAACTCAGAGAGTAAGTTATGGTGGGGCCATAGAAGATTGAGTTGAGGATTGTTAATAATATTCTATGGCCCCACCATAAATATCCCCTCTTAATCTTCTATAGCCCCACCTTAATTTTCCCTCTAGGTGGTAAATTTAAAATATGTTATTAGTACTTATTAAATGGTATTGCATGTATATTGTATATTAATTTTGTGTTTTATACTATACTAATTATAGTGAATAATATATAATAATCTATGGAATATCAGAATCTAAATATTCACAATAGATGTAATGTACAAGTATACCATTTATAAATAAAAAATATGCTCTTAAAACTATAAACTCCATGAATGTTATAAACGACATCAAAATTTAGGGTATTGGAACTTCCTATCGCTAAACTAAAAGTGTTCTGCACAATATTTTTCATGTCGCGCATATAGGATTACATGGAATTTATATTTTTATAGCATATTTTTTACAAAATGTCACAACCCTACTAAATATAACATCTAACTATTTTTTAAAAACTACATACTTCTATTTATAGTAAAATACGAATTATTTTGTATTAAATTGTAGATCTTTTGTGAATATTTTAGCCATAATGAATGAATACAAATACTATATATTAGCTAAAGAAACACTAACTACACAGTTTCAACAGTTTTCATTTTCTGTGTTATACAGTCCCCTGCAAGCCATTGTTTTTAATGTCATAAGATATGTAAAACCAGCTAAGAGAAAATGTGTAAGCTTTAAGTCATACCACAAACAGCTATTGTGGTTAAGCTATTTAAGCTACTTAAAATGAAATACGGAAAGAACATTTTAATAGTTGAATATTTCCAGGGGATTTTATTTGGCACACATAAAATAAAAATGAAGAGCATGACTGTATTCAACTGTGTGTAGGTAACTGTATGTAAGTGACTGTATTCAACTGTATATCGCTCCTTTGCGGCAACACTGCCATAGCTCCAGAAAAGCTATTTTTCAGGAGAGGCATTTTGGTACTGGTAATTTACGTACATTTAATGGTATATCGTTAGGACATTTAGCCTCTCTATCGGTACATTTTAGAGCTACAATAATGAAATAATCAGTATAAGATTTATAAGTCTAAATGGATAACTCGAAAATACATCTTTTTTGTGTTTACGATTATGTTCTTGCAACCGAACGATATTAGCAACATACTCTTCATTTCCCTCTTTTCAGCGCAGAACGCTATCACGTTAATGTAGCTACGCGTGAGGTCTGCTAACATTTAAATAAAGATAAAGCATATCAGAGAAAGATAGTGAGCTTGTTAGCACTAAACAACGAGCTAGTGAGCTCACTGTGTGAGCTGTGTGTTGCTAATTGAGCTCACAGTGCGCTCTTGAAGCTGTCAAAGCAGAGGTAGAGTGGCTTGTGACTGATGAAAGCAAGGGAGTAGAGTATAAACTGGTAAAGTAACTACTTATATTTTAGGTATATTTATGTACCCTCTCTATTACAGCTCTGTGGAACTTAGTGCCGTGTTATTTTCTTTAAAAATGCGCCACAATATCGGTTACATGAGGCTGGAGTAACACTGATGGAGTAGAAAATCAATTAATGCATTTAATCGACCCATTTCATCAAAGTATTATAGTTACAGCTATGCATAATAACTTGGATATTGAAATATATAGGTTGCCACTTTAGAATTAGTTAATTTTATGTTAATTTGTTTATTCAAGTGAAAAATATGGATATTTGAAAGTGTTCATATATTACTAATTAAGCCTGAGTTGGTTAGCTAAAAAGACCTTGATCGCTAATTCGCGCACATGACCCAATCGCACTATCTCGAGATTGCCGCGCAATTTCAATAAATTGCGCAGATCATGTACATTTCATACCAATACTTACAGTATTACTTTCCACTACAACAGTACCGTAACAGTATTTCACAACAGTACCGTAACAGTATTTCACAACAGTACTGTTTTTTAGTGTAATTAATTATGAAGACAAAAGGCAATAAATACAGTAGCCACGTAATTGTTTAATTAAATAAGAATAATTAAATGTAGTAATAATAGATATTGGATAATGAAATTAATGACTTAATCTGACCGGAACTCAAACAAATGAATGGGTAATAGTTACTAGAGAAATAGTTACCGGAATAAATAATACCAAGGTAATTGCTACCAGAGTAATAGTTACCATAGTAACAGTTATTAAAATAATAGTTACCAGAGTAAATAATACCAGGGTAATTGTTACCAGAGTACCAGTTACCAGAGTAATAGTTAGCAGAATAATAGTTACCACAGTAAATAATACCAGGGTGATAGTTACCTGAGTACCAGTTACCTGAGTACCACTTCAGGGGTGTCACAGTATACAGTCATCTAATTATATGTTATACCACAAATAAATAATTCGTAAAGTTTTAAGTAATTCTTTTGGGTGAATTTCAGCCTCAGCATTGCACAGTGAACTAGAACAAACCCTCGTAGAGCGCACACCTTCGCCGCCAACATAAATGACCTTGACCTTTGACATGATTGCTCCCAAAATCTTACCAAATTGTTCCTGGACATTGACCAATCGTCCCATCAAATTTCAGACAATTTGGTTGAATACTTTCTGAGTTAAGCGAATAACAAGATGACATATAGCTAAATTCGATCTAAACACAACCATTAGCAATTTAGCGAAGATAATTAATGTGTAAAGTTAACATAAGAATTACTAGCAGTACTTGTTAATGAGAAAAGATGGTAACAACAACAAACAGGGAGAAGTGATAGAGCTGTGAATCACTGATAGGAACGATGTGAATACTCTCTGATAGTGCATCCATGATACGCTAGTGATAGTACCTACTCTCTGATAGTGTATCCATGATACGCTAGTGATAGTACCTACTCTTTGATAGTGCATCCATGATACGCTAGTGATAGTACCTACTCTCTGATAGTGCATCCATGATACGCTAGTGATAGTACCTACTCTCTGATAGTGCATCCATGATACGCTAGTGATAGTACCTACTCTCTGATAGTGCATCCATGATACGCTAGTGATAGTACCTACTCTCTGATAGTGCATCCATGATACGCTAGTGATAGTACCTACTCTTTGATAGTGCATCCATGATACGCTGGCGATAGTACCTACTCTTTGATAGTGCATCCATGATACGTTAATGATAGTACCTACTCTTTGATAGTGCATCCATGATACGCTGGCGATAGTACCTACTCTTTGATAGTGCATCCATGATACGCTGGCGATAGTACATACTATTCGATAGTGTATCCACGGATACGCTTGTGATAGTACCTACTTTTTAATAGTGTATCCATGGATACGCTTGTGATAGTACATACTCTCTGATAGTGTATCCATGATACGCTAGTGATAGTACCTACTCTCTGATAGTGCATCCATGATACGCTGGCGATAGTACATACTATTCGATAGTGTATCCACGGATACGCTTGTGATAGTACATACTCTCAGATAGTGTATCCATGGATACGCTAGTGATAGTACCTACTCTCTGATAGTGTATCCATGATACGCTAGTGATAGTACATACTCTTTGATAGTGTATCCATGGATACGCTTGTGATAGTACATACTCTCTGATAGTGCATCCATGGATACGCTAGTGATAGTACCTACTCTTTGATAGTGCATCCACGATACGCTAGTGATAGTACCTACTTTTTAATAGTGTATCCATGGATACGCTTGTGATAGTACATACTCTCTGATAGTGTATCCATGGATACGCTAGTGATAGTACCTACTCTCTGATAGTGCATCCACGATACGATAGTACCTACCCTTTGATACTGTATCCATGGATACGCTAGTGATAGTACCTACTCTCTGATAGTACACCCATGGATACGCTAGTGATAGTACCTACCCTTTGATACTGTATCCATGGATACACTAGTGATAGTACCTACCCTTTGATAGTGCATCCATGGATACGCTAGTGATAGTACCTACTCTTTTATGAATGAGTCTATGTGTTTAGCGTATAGATAAAATAGAGGAAGTATAGGTATGAATATACACATGTAAAGTAGGTAGAATATAAGTACATTGGTTACAAGGATGGCAACATGTTAAAACCCGTACACTGAATAACATCCAATTAATTACTTACGTTAATATATATTATATACAGTATGTTAAATTACGTGTGTAATTTATATATTTTAATGATTATCTGTAAATTAATAAAACGTGAGTAAATAAGCACGGGAATACTTAGTGAAATAGTAAAGCAGGATGAAAGAATTAACTTTCAGTGTAACCATTAATTAAATGCTTATTTTAAATTTTAAATATGTAGTCTTTGGGTATTTACTATTTATTAACTAAAAAAGAGAAAAATGGTAAATAATATATATTTCATATCAATATGTAAGTCTAGAAAGAATGTTTTTATAGATTTAGAATATATTCAGTCTAACCCTATTTGTTTAGTTTGCCCTGACGAGAACTAGTGCAATGATATTGTTGCGGCATTTCTCTTTAATATTTTCGAAAGACTTTCACATACCAACTCCAGCTTCGTTAGTAACAAAAAAGCGTGATGGGGACATTAAAATTATTATGCAGTGGATCATAACCCTTACAATAATTAAAATAAAGTCACTTTAAAGTTATAAATCTAGACTTAAAAACTAGGGTAAGTTACAAATTATCGTTCAGTTTCACATCTTCGGTCATATAAAAAAAAATATATTTATAATTTGATTTTTAATTGGTATCCATGATACCAGCCGGTATCACCGTATCATGGATGCCAATTAAATATTTCATCTTTAAATGACTGAAATGTGGAACCGACCGATAATTCGTAACTTGCCCTAACAGTAATACATTGCAAGGTGTTATTTAATAGTTTGGTCTTTTCCCGAGTCATTAAGGATAGTAATTGTGTAAAATATGAGTGATTTAGAGTGTGCAGATCGGCTCCACGGTTCGCTGCGCACCTTCACCTCACATTTTCACTGTATTTTCGTGAGCACTTTTTCTTACAACATTTACTAATGAACATGTGTTCAAAATGTATAATTACCTTTTTAAAACTCCAGTGAATATGCCTAGTTATCAGTAGGTTGATTGTGAATAAATGCAACTAATTGATATTGTTTAGTGACGAGTAACCAGAGTGCTAAGAGTTTACTGTTAGGGAAGCCGGCAGCGAGAGCGTCACACAACCACTCGGTGTACAGATTAAATAAAGACTGTGCGAGAAAAGGAGATTTTACAACTTGAAAGTAAGGTTTGTATAACTCTAAAGAACCTATCACACAGTTTGTCAAAAACCATTCCTACTTTAGTATTGTCAAACAGTACAATCTAAAGTCCGTGTGTACAGAACATGAAGGGTTTCTTTCGACCGATATTGTAGTTGTTTGTGTACCGCTAGGTAATAGGTAGTATATATGCATTAGGAAATTGAAAATATTGATCAAGAGGGTAAGAAGTGAGGTACCAAAAAATAGACACTTAGGAATAGTAGATTACATGGTGCAAAGTGGATATTGATTAATGTAAGCATAATGGTAAACTTGTGAATATTATAAATGTCAAAGGAATATCATTTTGCAAAATATTTGAAACAATTAATGTTTATTATTTTTTAGAAAAGTATAAGGTGTTATTTTTGTGGAGAGTACCTATTTAGGTACCAAAGTGTTGGTGAGACGTGTTTTTAGCGCGCATTAAAGTCCGTAACAATGCGGTTAGTTTTGCACTTCCTGTCAAACACACAAAGAATATCTTACATTGGACTCTAACACTTCATTATCCAATGGATAAACAGAGATATAATATCTCACATTGGACTCTAACACTTCATTATCCAATGGATAAACAGAGATATAATATCTTACATTGGACTCTAACACTTCATTATCCAATGGATAAACAGAGATATAATATCTTACATTGGACTCTAGCACTTCATTATCCAATGGATAAACAGAGATATAATATCTTACATTGGACTCTAGCACTTCATTATCCAATGGATAAACAGAGATATAATATCTTACATTGGACTCTAGCACTTCATTATTCAATGGATAAACAGAGATATAATATCTTACATTGGACTCTA
Source organism: Caprella mutica (assembly GCA_947561585.1). Lineage (NCBI taxonomy): Eukaryota > Metazoa > Arthropoda > Malacostraca > Amphipoda > Caprellidae > Caprella > Caprella mutica. Next base: position 25,693 of record CANNZV010004345.1, on the reverse strand, counting down.
GCACTTCATTATCCAATGGATAAACAGAGATATAATATCTTACATTGGACTCTAGCACTTCATTATCCAATGGATAAACAGAGATATAATATCTTACATTGGACTCTAGCACTTCATTATCCAATGGATAAACAGAGATATAATATCTTACATTGGACTCTAGCACTTCATTATTCAATGGATAAACAGAGATATAATATCTTACATTGGACTTTAGCACTTCATTATCCAATGGATAAACAGAGATATAATATCTTACATTGGACTCTAGCACTTCATTATTCAATGGATAAACAGAAATATAATATCTTACATTGGACTCTAACACTTCATTATCCAATGGATAAACAGAGATATACTAGTGCAGTATATTTTCAGTGGTGAATTAGGTAACTCGTAAGTCGTAAATATTTTTTTTTAAACCCCGTTATCATCCTCGACCGACCGGCGAATTATTATGTCGTTATAGTTATTATAGATATTATTATTCATTAATCATTATATATAACAATAGTTTGGAATAGATAGAGTGGATCATAATTATATGAATTCAAACATACAAATATATTCTTTAATTACGTTTATAAAATATCGATTGATTTGTCTGAAGTAGTCTTTTTTTAACTTTCTATACAAAAAATGCTGTATATTTTTTAGTCTAGGTAGGATGTTTATCGTGATGAGAATAATTAGATTAGTTTACTTTGATTTGTGCTCTTTAATAATATAATATAACGAATTATTTAAACAAGGTAAAACAAAACAAAATCGAAAGAATATTTTAATATTTTTTACCATTAGCATTAATAGTTTCACGCTATATCTTATTATATACTTCTTGCTATATAATATTAAATCTAATATAGAAAGTTTTTATAAACACATTGTTCATTATTATTAATTAATATTTCGAATATATCAATAATTGAATATTTACTATATTACAGAGAGTATCAATGTTATTCGTATTTTATGAATAATATTGAATAATATTTAATATATTCATATATTCATATCTACATTTTATGTTATAAAATACGCTAGATCCTATATTAACTATATTGTATGTCTGAAATTAAATACCAATTTAGATTAAACCATGGAGTATTCAAATAGAAACTACAACTATTAGGATTACAGATTCAATACGCTTAATGAAATATTCCCATTAATTAAAAACATATATAAAAATCTAATATAAATAATCGACTGAAAATAAGGATGTATAATTATGATAAATAATAATGCTATAATCATCTGAACTCGATACGCCTGATTTAATAAAAACTTTCCCTTCTAAAATTAAATTAGAATATATTTTCAAAAGCAACTAACTCATTAAGGGTAAAAATAGGCAATTAGGTACCATATATGGCTACTAATATAGTTAAGTATAATGTTTTTATAGTGGGTTGTTATTTATAGTTAACCACACAGTTTGTTATTTAATACTTACTATGCACTTGTGAATAGACTAGTAAAATTAAGTGAGTGTCGTTCAAAAATAGGATGTCAGTGAAATATTCCTATGTTATTCCTACGGGAATAAAAATGAGGTTCATTAAAATCTGTATAGCTCACGATTTACTTAATTCAGGAGAATTTGAATTATTTATTTGAATACCTAATATCTAGCCGCATTCATTGCTATAAAGTATATTGAAATTGGTTTTGAAATATAGAAGTTATTCGTAATTACTCGCAATTCGCGCCAAAAAATACAAAACTCTTTTAGATGCAACACTTTTGATGCCTATTTGTGTGCATTATAGGTAGCCTAATCAGTGCACAGTGCCAATCGAATGCACAATGTTGTACCTAGTACCTACCCTATTGTGCAAATTGTGTCTGTTTATAACTACCAAAATGGTACAATAACAGAGGTTAAGTTTAATCGGAGGAAACTGTTTGACTCGTTTCGGTTTCCTTGGCCGGCGGCGGCGTTACGTCGCAGCACGAGCGCTAACATTTCTCCGAAAGATGGCGCTTGTAAACAATTACAGCTCTGATAATAAGCACTTTGTAAACATTTTCAGAGGAATATGAGCAACCGCTTTGAAATAGAGTGACGGCTGCTAAGCAGCAACAATGATGACGTGCTAAAATATACCTGCTATGAATATAAAATGGAGTGATATATGGAAGGTATTGGCATGTGTGTTCTAGAGGTAGGGTAAGCTACGAATTATTTTTATTTAAAAAAAAGTGTTTCTATATTGTTTTTTCTTCTATGACCGAAAATGTGGAACCTACAAATAATGAGTAATTTACTCTAATCATATTTCAATGTAAAACATTTCCAATGAGTCTTTATTTCCGATAATGATATTTATCTCATTGGTTGTCATTATATTTTCCACATACGTCATGGCTATATTTAGGTACATATAGTGCACTTTTCTATCTAACGTATTGCTTTATTAACCATCAAGATAGGGTCTCGTTACTTTTACGGTCCGAAATTTTTCTTGGTTTACTTTTACGGTCCTAATATTTTCTTCATTTACTTTTACGCTCCGAAATTTTCTTTATTTACTTTTGTGGTCCGAAATAATAATTGTATGTCCGAATTTTTTTCATGATGTACTTATATTATAGGTTGTTTTGAAGAAATATCTTTCCATCTTGAATATATAAGAGTAAAAACTTTTATATCTGAATAAGACGTAAAAGTAGTAGCAGAGCTTGTTTATATTGATCAACGCGTATCATATTTACTAGCCTAAATGTTTGAAGTTATAGGAAGTTGTAATAATTATTAGTATTGTTGATTTACTTTTACGTACTAAAAATTTTGCTGTGTTTACTTTTACGGTCCGATTTTTTTCGGACCGTAAAAGTAAAGAGATCCACCATTAGAATTGGATAATTTTATTTAAACCCATATTTAAATAAAAACTAGAACATTCTTTTATTTGAAATAGTTCACATTTTACCTTTACAATAATGGCTGATGTGTAGAACCTAGAAGTACCATTCTACCCCCCTGTTTAATGATATTCATAAGTTACATCCATTTGATCACGTTAAAAGGCATGGGTGTGCCTTTCTCAGTATCATCTGACCTCTTGTTATTATTTCAGCGACACTAGCGACACCTGGTGTGTGAATTTCCATCTACCCTTTAGAAATTTAATAAACATAATACAAATAAACGATGTAAACAAACAGAAATGTACTAAAAAATGTGATCCTAAATTTGATCTGTATGTTATAAAAATTCTGCTGCTAACTGAAAAGATATGATATTTTGTGTTCATTAGTCAAAATTTAATTATTGTTCGTGGTTTCAGTCTTTACGGTTAAATAATTAATAATCACTATTATTACACATTCACTTTGGATTCATTTTCATGCTAGTATCGGAACTGATGTTCAATATTATTGGTACCTCAAAATAGGTACCTTGAAATAGGCACCACCTACTAAGTATCTCAAAATAGACACCTACCTTATACATAGGTTCCTTAAGAAAGGTACTGTACTAGGTACGGTAGGTACCTCAAAATAGGTATCTAGGTACCTTTAAATAGGTACCTACTTATTTATTCTCATGCATCATGGAAATAAGGAACATAAGATAAAGTAAGGAATATCGTGATGTCAATTTAGCCATGGCCGTCTATAGTTTATCAGGCCAGCTCATCATGGCGTTTATAGTTCAATCAGCTGTTCAATGTGGTCCTATGATATCTAATTACTGTCGCTAAAATTAATGGATAAAGATGGCGCGCAACATATTTTCTTCGGTTTTTATGCCATTGCACTCTTCATGATGGTTTTTTCCCCTTGTGCTTTTCATGATGTAAATTAAGGAATGTTCCGGATTATTTGCAATCAAAATTATGTGAATTTATTCATTATAATATATATAAAAGTGGTTTTTAACTGAACGAATTGCACAGCACCGGAGGCAAATCAGAGACTCGGAAGTTATTATCATATGATAATGATCCTTGTTAGGATTTAAACATTTCTTCTTGTGTTGTTTTGTTAACTAAGTTCTCTAGTTAGTTTGTTAATTAAGACTGATATGCCTAATTGAGTGATAATTTTGTAGCCTTCAGCACTGCCTAGGCAGCTAGGCTATAGATTCCAATTTGGAATATTTTCCAAGTCTATCTTGACATAAATCTGAGCCTTACTTTAGGAATTTTAGATCTCTGAGGGAGATCTTGATTTAATTCCTATGTTACCATTAAATTAGCTGAGGGTGACATTGATTTAATTCCTATGTTACCATTAAATTAGCTGAGGGTGACATTGAATTAATTAATTAATCAGACTGCAGAATATGGAACATTTTCCAAGACTCTGCCACAAATCTGAGCTCAACTTTAGAAATTGTATATCTCTGTGGGAATACTTGAATTAATTCCTATGTAACCATTAATTTAGATGCGGGAGATTTTGAATTAATTCCTATGTAACCATTAATTTCTGAATCTGCTACTGTGAGTGTGAGACTTGTGAGTCAGAGAGTAACTGTCTCTCAAATTAAAATCTCTGACTCTGCAGGAGGGGGGAGAAGAGACTCATTATGCAGAGTGGTGGCATGATACCATCCAGTCTGCAGAATATGGAACAAATCTGAGCCAAATTTTAGAAAATTAAGATCTCTGGGGATGATCTAACTGATTACTGATCTTGAATTAATTCCTATGTTACCAATAATTTAGATGTGGGAGATTTTGAATTAATTCCTATGTAACCATTAATTTCTGAATCTACTACTGTGAGTGTGAGACTTGTGAGTCAGAGAGTAACTGTCTCACAAAATAAAATCTCTGACTCAGCAGGAAGGGGGAGAAGAGACTCATTATGCAGAGTGGTGGCATGATACCATCCAGTCTGCAGAATTTGGAACAAATCTGAGCCAAATTTTAGAAAATTAAGATCTCTGGGATGATCTAACTGATTACTGATCTTGAATTAATTCTTATGTTACCATTAATTTGGTATTTTAGCTGAGGATGATTTCGGATTAATTCCTGTTACCAAGGGGGAGATTTTGTATTAATTCCTATGTTACCATTAATTTAGCTGAGGGAGATTTTGAATCTGCTGCTTAGAGTAACTCTCTCTCAAATTATAATCTCTGAGAGTCGGGAGTTTTCCACTCTGGAAAATACCTAAGGCTAACAGATGAATTTTAGAGGCTAATTGCTGCAGATTATACAGTTCCCATTAATTTATTATTGTATTTTAAGGTTTGCTAAACTCCAACAGAGTAATTAATCCATCAGAGAAGACCACTTTTTCCAGAGTGGTCAGGAGACACATTATGCAGATTGGGTTATCATTAATTTGGCTAAGTGGCCACTAAGGGAGATTCTCTGCTTCTGAATCTCCCTTCAGTCACCTGGACCTTTTGGATGGTGACCAGTCATTTTGCCCAAAAAATTTTTTTGCTGCATGACTCTTTCATGCCTCATGGAATATGTCCATGGCCGTCTATAGTTTATCAGGCCAGCTCATCATGGCGTTTATAGTTCAATCAGCTGTTCAATGTGGTCCTATGATATCTAATTACTGTCGCTAAAATTAATGGATAAAGATGGCGCGCAACATATTTTCTTCGGTTTTTATGCCATTGCACTCTTCATGATGGTTTTTTCCCCTTGTGCTTTTCATGATGTAAATTAAGGAATGTTCCGGATTATTTGCAATCAAAATTATGTGAATTTATTCATTATAATATATATAAAAGTGGTTTTTAACTGAACGAATTGCACAGCACCGGAGGCAAATCAGAGACTCGGAAGTTATTATCATATGATAATGATCCTTGTTAGGATTTAAACATTTCTTCTTGTGTTGTTTTGTTAACTAAGTTCTCTAGTTAGTTTGTTAATTAAGACTGATATGCCTAATTGAGTGATAATTTTGTAGCCTTCAGCACTGCCTAGGCAGCTAGGCTATAGATTCCAATTTGGAATATTTTCCAAGTCTATCTTGACATAAATCTGAGCCTTACTTTAGGAATTTTAGATCTCTGAGGGAGATCTTGATTTAATTCCTATGTTACCATTAAATTAGCTGAGGGTGACATTGATTTAATTCCTATGTTACCATTAAATTAGCTGAGGGTGACATTGAATTAATTAATTAATCAGACTGCAGAATATGGAACATTTTCCAAGACTCTGCCACAAATCTGAGCTCAACTTTAGAAATTGTATATCTCTGTGGGAATACTTGAATTAATTCCTATGTAACCATTAATTTAGATGCGGGAGATTTTGAATTAATTCCTATGTAACCATTAATTTCTGAATCTGCTACTGTGAGTGTGAGACTTGTGAGTCAGAGAGTAACTGTCTCTCAAATTAAAATCTCTGACTCTGCAGGAGGGGGGAGAAGAGACTCATTATGCAGAGTGGTGGCATGATACCATCCAGTCTGCAGAATATGGAACAAATCTGAGCCAAATTTTAGAAAATTAAGATCTCTGGGGATGATCTAACTGATTACTGATCTTGAATTAATTCCTATGTTACCAATAATTTAGATGTGGGAGATTTTGAATTAATTCCTATGTAACCATTAATTTCTGAATCTACTACTGTGAGTGTGAGACTTGTGAGTCAGAGAGTAACTGTCTCACAAAATAAAATCTCTGACTCAGCAGGAAGGGGGAGAAGAGACTCATTATGCAGAGTGGTGGCATGATACCATCCAGTCTGCAGAATTTGGAACAAATCTGAGCCAAATTTTAGAAAATTAAGATCTCTGGGATGATCTAACTGATTACTGATCTTGAATTAATTCTTATGTTACCATTAATTTGGTATTTTAGCTGAGGATGATTTCGGATTAATTCCTGTTACCAAGGGGGAGATTTTGTATTAATTCCTATGTTACCATTAATTTAGCTGAGGGAGATTTTGAATCTGCTGCTTAGAGTAACTCTCTCTCAAATTATAATCTCTGAGAGTCGGGAGTTTTCCACTCTGGAAAATACCTAAGGCTAACAGATGAATTTTAGAGGCTAATTGCTGCAGATTATACAGTTCCCATTAATTTATTATTGTATTTTAAGGTTTGCTAAACTCCAACAGAGTAATTAATCCATCAGAGAAGACCACTTTTTCCAGAGTGGTCAGGAGACACATTATGCAGATTGGGTTATCATTAATTTGGCTAAGTGGCCACTAAGGGAGATTCTCTGCTTCTGAATCTCCCTTCAGTCACCTGGACCTTTTGGATGGTGACCAGTCATTTTGCCCAAAAAATTTTTTTGCTGCATGACTCTTTCATGCCTCATGGAATATGTCACTTGTGCCCAAAAAAATTAAAATGCTATAAATTATAAATATAATGAGATATAGCAAATGTAAGTCCATTTCCCCCACGCAAGTTTGTAAGTGACAAGATTTATACTCTACTGTTTTTACTATAAAATGAATATACCTTATTTTGCTAAATAATTGTCATATTGCCAGCAAAAGTGTTCGGCGAAAAGGACCTAGAACTACTTTGGACCTACCTAATTGTTGGTTGATTTATTTATAACATCCCTATTTTGAACCAATAATAATAATAAGAGAAACTATTTGCTGTGTGGTAGAAAATAATCTGAAATCTAAATATAACTGATTGAGAGAAAGTAGGAATTAAATCAAATATATTACACTATTGTGTAGCTATAATAACTTTAATTCGGATTTGCATACTTGATGCCATAAAAAATGGAGTTCTAGATTCTGTTGGCAATATAATCTGGATGATTCAATCCCCATTAATTCACTAGTATTGGTGTCTGAACTTAATCCTTATTTTCATTTTTGCAGATTTGTGATCTCATAACTAGTTAAGTATATTTACATGTTCTTCATATATCTAGTTACCTAGCTACTGATAAGCAAAATATTGTCTACAGACTAAAGTGAGGTTGTATAGCAGCTGTTGATTCAACTTTTAAAGGTAATTAATCATTTAATTTTTGAATGTCAATTATGTCCACTGCCTATTCTAACTACTAAATACTTTTTTTACTGAATCTTATCACAATAATGATATAATAGTTGAAGCATATGTTTTAAAATAATCTTCATATGATTAGGTACTTAAAATTAGTATGTAAAATTTGTAATTACTTTTTTTCCAATTAGAACTAGCTGTAGCTAATAAATTTACAAAAAAATTGTATATATGTGCAATTCTCAACTAATTAAATTAAACACAAACATTGACAGTGTTTGATTATATCATTTGAAGATTACATAAATACCACAGAAGTGAAACTTTATTCTATCTAGAATAAAAGAAACCTTTTTCATTCAGTCTTTCAATTTATTTTATTTTGGGATAGGTACTTATAGTTTTTATTGCATTAACATATGATTTTTTCAACTTAGTAAAAATGATGCATGTATCTATGCTTTTCAAAAAAAACAATATCACTATATAATAATAACCAATAATTTCTAATATTTTGTCAAAAGCTTCAATTGAATTATATCGAATGTATTCATTTTATTATTTTTATATTTTCTTTGTATTTTAATACAGTCGGAGCAAAACATTTTCATTAACATTGAAAGATTTTTTTATAATTTATCTCTGTTTTCAACATTTCAGAAGATGGGAGGCAATAAATGCTGTGTTCCTAGCTGTAACTGCTATTACAATCTGCAGGATGAATACACTTCTGTTTACAAATGATTTAGACAGAAAGAATATTGCGGATAAATGATGTTCATAATACTGTTCTTTTGTTTGTATTGAAGTTGTAGAAATAAATATTAAATAACTTTAACAGAAACAAATGCCTGACTGAAGGTATATGTAACTATTGTTACCAGAAACTTTGTCCAATTAAAAAAGTAGCTATTGTATACAAAACTGCTTGCAAAGTGTTATTTTTTATTATCCCACCAGAATGTGCGTTGAAAATTAATGAAAACAATGATAATTTTAATCTTTATAAATCCACAATAATAATTGAAAAAATATATATATTTGAAACTTTTCCAAGTGGTATAACTAAAGAGAATTTTTTTTTTAATTTTCGAATTTATAAGCTTTTAGAAAAAAAAAAGTTTGATAACTATATTTTATTAAAATAACGGATCAGCATGTATAATATGTCCATGAAGGGTTTCAAAATAATAATTAAAATCTTGTTGAATCAAACTTCACTAAGGAACTGAAAATATTTCATAGGTCTAAACTCTAAAGTATAAACAGTAAGCAACTATATTTTAAACTAAATAAAGCTGTTTGAAGATGACATACCAATTTTAAATGATTAATAGAAGATGTTGATATCTTATCTGAAAAGAAGTGGAACCTTTTCCAGAAGTGTTTTTCATTATTCAACACTAAAAATAGTACAATTGAGAGGTTTTTTTGAATGATTGCAAGTCCTTTCAGAATTCAGACTAATTTGCAATGTAGCTCTAAAAAATAAGATTTAGCCAACATCTCTTCCACAAGAGTAGCCATATCAATAATGTATCTTGCAGAATTTGACTAGCATTATGAAAACCATTTCATAAAAATTCAACCTTCAAGTGACTGCAATATATGGGAGAAGGATATGACCAAGATATTTCAGCAAAAGTAGGTGTGGTGCCAGGCCATGAGTGGTGTCGATGCTTACTATGAATCATTTTTGAAAACATTAATCTGGAAAAGAGAACAATATTTATAAATTTATTCTATTAGCTATAGATACATGAACTAGCCCAAGAAATGAATTACTATCATTATGAAGTTGATTATGAAGATATGAAAATAACCATGATATTGATTTCATTATTAAGGTATGAGAAATATTCTATTATTAAATAATGAACTCAAGTTTAATCTATATATATATAAATGATTTCTGGTCGTCTTTACCTTCGTTGGCTTCGTTCCTTGGAAGGCAGCAGCAAATTTATTTCACTTGATATGTTTGAGGACCTTAATTTAGCAGAAGTTCTGAAAAACATAATAAATTTTAGTATAAATAACTTAACATTCAAATAAAATGAATAAGGATTAATACATAATTATTTTTGAATCATTTAATAATGAAGTTTTAGGAATGAAAAGGGTAATACATATTGTGGCTAAGTCATGATGGTTTTATTATAAACAACTCACAGAGATATTAGATGAGTTTGAGCATAGGTTTTCAAGATTAGATGTAATACATTACTTGCAGTGATTTTTTACATCGATTTCTGAAAAGAACAGTTAATAGAATACATAATGAACTTCACTGAGTTATACATTCAGTAAATTACCAGCACAAACAATTTCAAATGTTTTTCTATTCACTCTATTATTATCTGAGATGAATGATATAACTTATAGTTAAACACAGATAGATTCTCTGGTTAAATTTTTCATAGGATATAGAGTAGAGCTCTAGCTATATCTTTATTTGAATTTGATGACTTGATGGTTCCATATGAATTTCATCAATCAATAGGTAAAATAACATCTCATTATTATTCAGCACATCTATTTTCTTTTGTAAGTAATTTCTGTTAGATTGTTGCATTCCTATTTTTAGAATGTCTCTATTAAATTACAATTTTTTAATGTAATATGCATATGGGCAAGGCATCTTTTATAAATGTGAATCTCTAATTAGTATTAGTTTATAAACTTGAGGACCTCCTGATTTTACTTACATAAATAGTTACCTATACTATATAGGCTATACCATATACAGTATACTGAAAATAGTAATTAGGTACCTACCTACCCACTCCTGTCTCCTGAGTCTTGATTTGAATAGAAAGTAAAAAATGATAACTGATACCTCTGTTGACACAGTTGACTGTTATTATATATATTTGATTGTTAATGATAAACATAATATTAGGTAAGATTCTGCAACCTTTAGAAGAGAAATTGTCTTTAAAAAAATAAAATCTTGGGAGACATATTAGTCATACTTTGCAGCCTGGCAGTAGGCTAGTCACAATAGTAGTGAGGAAACTGGGAAGTGGACCCATAATTTTATATTTGTTATCAAAATCTCTTTCTGACAGTCTTATCATATTATTTAAAACATTAATTATATAGGTACTTATTTAATATCTATGAAGAAAATATATTTGATCTGTTCTGTTTTTAATTTTGGAAGATGTTTCTAGCCTAGCTGACTAGGGACTTAGATATATGAATGGTTCAGTCCGTTCTATTTTAAATTCATTAATTTTAACAGTTTCAGATAAAAAGAATCGAAAAAAAAAACTTCAGTCCTATCAATCATGCCTTTGGCAATATTTTCATTCCCTATTAGAACTATCGTCAGACCACTCTAAATTGGTTTAAACTGTAAAATAATGCGAGGACAACCTCCATTTTTTATTGAATCGCCATCAAGCTCTTGTGTATATATACGATTTTTAAATGGATTAAATACGATCAGATCAGTTAAAATAGCACTACTATAGTAATTGACTAATTACAAATCCATTGGTATAGTTTATTTTATCATTACATAACTATAAGTTGCTTAAATAGGCAATTTATAAAAAAATAGACACAGACTGAGTTCGCGGTTTGTTTTGATTTTTTAGGACCACTTTGAACAGCTGTTATTTTCGGGAATCTGGCCTGATCAACTATAGACGGCCATGATTTAGCTCGCTTGGATCATTGATAAAGAAGATTATCACCTAGAACTTCATTGTTTGAACACGCATTCTCTTTTCTCACGGGATAATGGGTAACACCTGTAAATATGCTAAAGTAAATTAATTAATTTTAATTTTATTTGTTGAAATGTGTATTTTATTAAATCACTAAAATAAGATTTTTTCATTTTTTTTTCGAAAAAGAGAAAATAGAATTTTATTTTTAATCAGGAACCAAATATCAATACAACCTGGTGCTATTAGGTTTTCAATAAATGGACAGTTAAATGAATCAATATTCAATACAAACACTTTGCTACAGATAATTAGTGCTCATTAAACCCATGTGTTCGTTATTCGATCATTTCATGTGAACTATTTTTTTAATTTCCTCTACATGTGATTCATCATATTCGTGTCTGTTTTTCTTACCGAACCTTCTATTTCTAGACAGTTTTTCTACCCACCACATGCATTTAATATACCTACTAATGCATAGCATAGTCTAGTCGCTACACCAACTACTTTACAAATATTCTTATCTTAATAAACATGTTCTTCACCTATTCTAACCTCTATCATTGGTAGACTGTTTATAATTTTGCTCACATTTTTAAATTAGGTTTGTTACTATCCCGTACGAATAACACAGTGTTTTAATTAGGATGCGTTTAGGTTTGGCTGGCACAGACAGACAGTTCGGAAGTTGTACAACATAATTAGTGAGTGTACCTAACGAACCAACACTGAAGTGTGATCATTAAGAGCTATATTGAGTGCTTAAACTCTTAAAAGGGACTGTAAAGACTGTATAAAATGTCTAACCGAAATCTCTCGATGAATTGGTCATGGGTTCATAAGAAGCTGTGACTGTGAATTAAGATTTGAGTTACGACGGGCTAGGAATAATCTTGGTTTATACATTATCGTTTGCGTCATGCTTTAGATTTAGAGTTTACGATAACAGAAAGGCAGTGCGTCTTTGACTTTATTTATCACTGCCTTTATGTATCATTAACTGATTTAGAAATGGTTATTATCAGTTCTAGGTAGAAATTTAAAATTTATTTGACAATTAAATTTGTATCTTATTCGAGATAATTTTTCTATCGTTAAAATTAAAAAGAGGTACCTAAATAGTTTTTAAATTTATTGTAGTGTGAATTATTATTGACTGGTGAAGTTTTATTCGTAAGTTCTAATAAAGTTGTTTTGATGCAAAGCTGGCAAGCGGTAAGGATAAGTAAGTTGCTAGCTATAATCTACTCTATCCGGTAGTATTTAATATACGTGATGAGCATAATTTATTATCTTTGAATGACAGCTTGAGTTAACATATACAAGTTTATTTATAGGTTCTTTAATTAAACATCTGCCATGTGTTTATTCATATTTATTATTCATAAACTTCATCTACGAGATGAGCTTTGACCTCCAAATTTATCGTAACACTACATTAAAATAAAATCTAAAATAAAAAGTCATATTCTTATTAAGTATATGGAATAATAAAATTACCTGCTACCTACAATGTAGGTAGCAGGGTCCTACATGTATTCGGAATATTTATTATACCAACGTATACTATAAATGTACCAACACTATTCACATGATTTTGAATTAATCAATGTACAGTTAACTCTAATATTCATAATCTAAACATCCTGTTATCATATGCATATATGATGAGTCACGCACCTTTTCATGTTACGATCATTGTCAGTTAGGGGGAATATACGAGAAAAATTACTAGGTACTGTCAGTGATAAAATATGAGAAAAACTACTAGGTACTGTCAGTGATAAAATATGAGAAAAACTACTAGGTACTGACAGTGATAAAATATGAGAAAAATACTAGGTACTGTCAGTGATAAAACGTGAGAAAAATACTAGGTAGCTACTGTCAGTGATATAATATGAGAAAAAAAACTACTATATGTACCTACTGTCAGTGATAAGATATGAGAAAAACTACTATAGGTATTGTTATGATAAAATATGAGAAAAACTACTAGGTACTGTCAGTGATAGAATATGAGAAAATACTAGGTACTGTCAGTGATAAAATATGAGAAAAAAAACTACTATAGGTACCTACTGTCAGTGATAAGATATGAGAAAAACTACTAGGCACTGTCAGTGTTAAAATATGAGAAAAATACTAGGTGATAAGATATGAGAAAAAAAAACTACTATAGGTACCTACTGTCAGTGATAAGATATGAGAAAAACTACTAGGTACTGTCAGTGTTAAAATATGAGAAAAATACTAGGTAGCTACTGTCAGTGATAAGATATGAGAAAAAAACTACTAGGTAGCTACTGTCAGTGATAAAATATGAGGAAAACAACTATATAGGTACTGTCAGTTATAACTTATAAGATATGAGAAAAACAACTAGGTACTGCAAGTGATAAGATATTGGAAAAACAACTAGGTACTGTCAGTTATAAGATATGAGAAAAACAACTAGGTACTGTCAGTGATAAGATATGAGAAAAACAGCTATATAGGTACTGTCAGTTATAACTTATAAGATATGAGAAGAACAACTAGGTACTGTCAGTGATAAGGTATGAGAAAAACTACTGAGTTCCGTTGTCAAAGTAGAAATTATGACAAATAATATTTTTGTCAGCTATTACATTGGAATTTTTAATGGAAGTTTTTTAACATTTGATAACACCCACTGGGCCACTTTCCGAGTACTGAAAGTGCCTGGGCTTTGAGACGTTGAATAGTATTATCTTTTTAAGAAACATAATTGAAACTTTACGTCAGTCTATCCTGCAAAGAAAATATCATCGTTTTCTTTTTCTTATTCCATTTATTAGCAAACTTATTCAAAATGCTTTAATATCCCTTGAACGCTTATTTACTTTATAAAAGTTAATTAGATAAGGAATTCGTCTACAATTGGAAAAGAAACAAATGAATTTATATTATAAATAATTTATTTAAGTTTCAATAAATATTTGTATTAGAAAACTGATAAGTTACATATAAAAGGCATTGAAATTCCAAATGTCACTGACGTTTCCATTTGAAATAATAGATTCATAGACATTATGTATAAAAGGAACATTCATGACTAACTGCACATTACAGCAAGACACGCTATATACATATACACAGGAGTGATAGTAAATACGGGTAAAAAAATTTCGTTAACCACCTGGAGAAAACATTCATTTTGGTAAATATTTTCCCCTGCGATGGTTAAAATGTCTTAAAAGTTTTACCCGAATACATCATCAAAGATTTTGAAGGAAAAATCAGGAGAATCTATAGTAGGTTGTGGCAAAATGGTGACGCCAATGAAATTCAGTCACTTCTTACTCTTCAGCAACGTAAAATACTTTGCTAGAGACTTTAGTATAGCTTTTCCGAGTTCTTGTTCTTAAATTTGATATCACAGGTTAGTTTTGATTGTAGATTTCCGTCGGTTTTTGAAGCGATTTGCTTAATCGAAACGATCGAAACGATCATCGTCATCATCATCATCTTCAACGGAGACGAATGAACCCTGGTGAAGGAAGGTGAACTTTGTTAATAGATGCTAAAGTATTAATAAGATAATAACAAGATTAAGATTTTAGGTGATATAGCCTTCAAAAACTGAACCAGATAGTTAAAATTCCTAAGTCGGCTGAATATATGAGCTTCACAGTATTCTAACATTTACTGTACTAGGACATTGGAGGTTAAGATAGGTCATGAAACTTTTTTGACATTTAGAAATCTCTGCTTAACCTATCATGACCTATGTTGACACTCTTTTTCCGATTAGGTAATGTGAGCATAGTTAAGTGAATTTAGAGATCTGCTACGTTGTTCTATTTAGTTGAAAAACAACTAATAACGTCGGTGCTACCCGCTAAAAAAATTATATTTGATTAGTAAACAATTCATGTGAAATTATTGATTCAGGAATAGGAACTGTTGAAAGTAAGTTTACCTGAGATCCATCGGCTCTGACTCCTCCAACGGTGATAGGGACGGAGTTGGAATCGACTACCCTGAAACCATCTTCATCGGCAATGTACTGAACGAAGTAATCCTTACCATCGGGACCAGTCCAGCTGAAGAAGAAAGCACGAGTTACGAATTGATATGGTACTTAATATTTAGTTACTATATAAAAGATATTTCATTATCAAGAAAGTAATGCGAAATAATTTGACTATTTTTGAAACCATATACCTACATCTCATTATTGAAAAAGAAATTTACGGCAAAATAGTTAGCAGTTTGGAAAAAGAAACATACTTTTTGAAAGATGGAATTTAAAAAAATTACTTTTGGAGAGCGAGTCTCATGAAATCTGCTTAATCGACAATTTTTTTTTTAGAATATTAGATATTTGTAGATTTATAATGTTTACATACTTTAAGTAATACTCTTTTCTATTCTCTAATATCACACCTGTATCTTCCAGTAACTTCATCACCATCGTCATCGATCTGCTGCACGTGGCTGAAGTTCTCCTGAACATTGTTAACGGTCATGGGTTTGGCGGCGACGAGTGCGACCATGCCGAAAAGAGCGACGACCAACTGAAACACCATTTTAATTTATTTAACAGATCAGCTCATCAGGTACTATTAAAAAGGAGTCTCCTACGTAAGTTGATAATTTCTCAAATCAAAGTTTTATAATTCCATATTTTTACAAATCTTACAAATATGTACAATTTTACAAAAAGGAGATGTGTACTATCAAGTGATTTTAAATAAGACAATTGTGTAAGTAAATGAAAAGAAATAGTATAGTTGTATAAGGAAAATAATTGTTAAGAGATCAACAGTGTGTTTAAATACATGATAGTAATTCCCAACATCGGGAAAAAACTTGATATATATGAAACATTGTAAAACAGTACCAGAGGTTATAGTACAACTAGCTATATTATGTAGTAATATCTTTTAGATAAACTTCATAGAGTTTATAGAGCTACGAATTACGAAAAATTTCTAAGATATTTAGTACATTTTAGAAGTATCTAAAAGCTTACAAACAACTTCTTTCATGCAGACAACTACTCACCAAAAATTTCATTTTAAGGTATTTTAGTGTATGTTTTCACTATGAGAGAGCTGAGAAGTTAATGGATACTTAGTGTTGCTGAGAGGGGTTTATATACACCACTCCAAAGAGCTAGCAACTGCACTACCCTCGTACCTACCCTCTAAAGGTTAGAAATAGTGGTTAAACTAAGGGTGGAGAGTGTTATCAGGCAGTGGAGGGTTCGATTCCCCGCCCTGGCTTGACCTTAACCCTGATGTACTATCGTCTAAGATATACAGATAGTCTTTTAGCACTATCTTTCGATCAACTTGATTTGTTTTCACAAGTCTCAGGCATATTGCTTAATTATCCTCAATATACTAGGTGTACATATGCTCTAAATATTTTACCCCACGCCTACCTACTAAAGAGTAAAGAGATACATATTAGTGAACTATAGCAACAGGTGTTTTTATGGTAGCGTTTACCTAACACATGGTAAGTATGTTCAAAATATCCCAAAAGAAAATATAGAAAGGATGTTGAAAAAGCCATAAATTCGTAATAGATTGCAGAAATGCATTGAACATTTTGCAATGGCTGTAAAGCCAATGCCAAACAACATTGGTAGAATTTCTTGAGTATTTTTTTGACAAAATGTACTGGCAAGTGAATTCAAATGGTGACCAAAACAAATAGTGATTTGCAAGAGAAAATTGCGAACAAGTATGCAAAAAATAGCATATATTATTTAACTAAAGTTCATAGCATTACGATATAAAAAATAATGTAAATAGATTTATTTCGAGTTCTGTAATAATTTGATATTTTATTCATCAATATAAATTTTCCATAATAATGATTATTTTCAATTAAATAATATTCATATCCTTATATCAATAAATATATTATGATAACCAAACTAATCTAAGTGAAACAATTTCTGAGAAGAAACGTGTATTTTTTTACATCTTCATAGTTATTTTCATGTAGTTGACACATACCTGCAATTATTGGGCAATGCAACGTACCTGTGTTTTCGCAACTGACTCTTGCACACCATATAATAGGTACCTCTAAATCTAATAAATGGTATACAGGAAGTACCAATTGCTGCACCAAATATAGTGCATTGGTACACTATATGGCAAAAGAGAAAACACATGGCGACAGTTAAAGAGTTTTGCTTGACTGATAACGAAATTAGTATTGTTTTTACCTGTAAAGGTGCATCTATTGCATGAAAATTTATGAATAATGCAAGGTCTAGTAAACTAGATAAACTTTTTCTCTCCCGTTCATAAATCGATTGGAAGGACATTAAATTTTATTGAAAAAAAAATAATTTAATTACCTTTCAACCGCAGCGCCATCGTCTGGTGAACATCTTAGGTACCACAAATGGTAGAGCGCATACGCAAGATACCGCTAACTTTGCACTGCTGTTTCTAAATATTTATTCGCGTTCAAGTTTACTAGTTTATATCAAATTAACTCTACTTTATATTAACTAATCATTTTTAATCAGTTACGTATTTTTAGGCTCAAGTACAGTAATTGTTTTAGTTTTATTCGAAGACAGCTGATTAAGTAAACAAACAGAGAGCAGCGCCATTGCTGCCGATGCGGTGAAATTCAGAGTTACATGCTAATAATGATATACAGTTTTTGCTGGTTGTTAGTAATTCATCAGACCTATGAATTCTATCACACACATGAGTAATCACTTACAATATTATATTATTTTGCAAAAAGTGACCATAGTTTAGACAAGTTTACTGCCCCTTTAAATACAGAAACAAAATAAATATCATCGCGAATGGAAATCTGGAAAAAATTATAATCTGGAATTCCTTGCTAAGTGACTGTACTCACAGAATAGCTTTTCTGCATCCATGAGCTTGTAATCGACGGTGCTAGATGACTTTGCTCATGGAGCCACTTTCCTTTCTGACTGCTTCTTCCAGTCCCTTCTATTACTTTACTTATTCGAATAACTTTTAAAACTGACATAAAAACAATTTATAATTAATAAGTGTACACATTTCATATTATAGAACATTTTAAAATAATATTCCGTTTTAATAATCAATATTTTATGTGTTTTAAATATTTGAGGATCACTACACGTTTTATTAAATATTCATGGCATGTTTATATCAAACAGTCAAAACACTACTATGCGACAAAACTGTGAACAGATCTTAATCTCTAATCATGTTTAAATTTAAAAATTGGAATATAAAAACAAGGTATAACTTTTGTTAAGTGTAGGGAAAATTATCATAAAAGGTGAGAATTAATTGGTATTTATTTGTTGGTTTTACTTTTATTTACATCCTTCAATATTTTTAGTCACAATTATTATTTAAATATATTGAAGGTAAATAAAATATACATTGTATAAATCAGTTAGTAAATTTTCTTTTTATTTCAATTTTTCGATTCTAAATCATGCATCATTTTATATTAAATGAATATTTATAATTTTGCCAAATTTTATTTAAAAAAAAAATTTAGTTGATTTTTTTTTTCGAGTTATAAAAAAATATTTTTTTTAGAATAGATCACTCAATGTATTAAAAAGTGAATCATTAATATATTTTGGGGTAAATTATTTAATTTTTAAATAAAAAATAGTTTGGCAAGTTGTCTTATTATTATATAACACTTATAATATTTCCAGCAACAATTAAAGTATCTTTCTGACTATTGTTAAAGGATTTAGATCCATTTTTATTACAATATAATACAATAATGATACTAAAGCATAAAATTTCTAATCCCAGTGATTTTACATTATACACTTTATTCCTACTTTCTATAGACAATAAATACAGGGTTGTGAAATGTTGCTAAATTAGCTTATACACTTCAATTATACAAATCAAGTTGAGCCAGTTTTTACAGCTGCAGGTAATAGTATCATCTTGCAAGCAAGTGAATTATGGCCACATGCGATTTCTCCTCCTTTATATATATCTTATGATAAAAAATAATAAACTTTGCATAATTGGAGGACATCAATGATTAACATGATATTCTACACCATGTAGTATTAGGGTTGTGACAATATGCTTATAAAATCATAGATCCTGAAAATATTAGAAACGGATTGAATTAAAGACTATAGGATCGTTCTAAATCAGCGGTATATAGTATTCGATACCATTTCATTTCGTTTCGTCCATGATATTCTTTAGATCTATGATTTTAAGTGCATATAGTCACAACCCTAATTATTATATATAGGGGTTAGTAACAGCCAACAGGTATTTTAGAACCCTTCTTCTCTAAATTCAAATTACTATGGAATTGCTTTAAATTTGTAGAGCTAAGGCTATATAACATATCACAGTTAACAGAAAAGAAATCGATTCAGTATTCGTTTTGTAATTAATTATATAAGAAATATTCACACTCAACCGTCACTGTCCGACATTTCTAAGATTAGATAGAAGAAAAAGTTGTAAATACGAATTCTTTCTCGTAATATCGTAAATTTAATGGTAATTAGGTATTAAGGTCCACTTTTAGGTACCTCATGTTTTTTTAGGGTAATGGTATTTAGGTAACGGTATAGGTAGGTAGCCAACTAGAAATTTGTATTATGTTTAAAAGCTTAATCAGAGGTATTTTGGTCTTTTTCTTTGTTTGAAATTCAGAGGGTAGAAAAACAATCACAAGATTTTTTTAAATTACATGTTATAATGAAAATATAGCACCAAATTTGAAATGGTTTGTAGTTTTATAACCAGTAACCTTAGTTCTAATATATAGAGTAATAAAAAAGTTAGAGTGGAGGGGACCTTTACAGGGGCAGTACAGTCATTTTGTATTTTAATAATTTTAATATCAAACGATTGCTTAGTAAGAATTAATTAATAAAATCTAATAATGGAAATATATCATTTTATACATAATTTATTTCTTACTAAATGCTAACGGTAGATGGCGCCACAATAAGTGGCACCATCTTGTAAATAAACCAACTGAGATAAGTTTCTACCTAGATTCTAGCTCAAGTGAAGAGATGGCATAATTTATAAAACTATGACTTCTTGTCTTGAATCTTTTCACCATTTTGACGCAAACAAAGCTTGATTACTGCATACATAACTTAATATGAAAACAACAAACATACTCACGTACATACTAATGAGTGCAAATGCTTCCGCTAGGTGTCGCTAATTTTATAATATACTTTTTATATGAACATTCTAAAAATAAACGATCATTCAAATATTACATAATTAGATATTCTGAATCGATTTAAAATCAATTTGGCGATTGTTTAGTTTTAACTTTACTATTCCTTTAAAGTATTACTACAGTGGTTAGTAACAGGTATTTAAGGTATTACTACAGTGGTTAGTAACAGGTATTCAAGGTATTACTATATAGGTACACGGAAAACTGCCAGGCGGAAAACTGCCGAAGCGGAAAACTGCCAAGCGGAAAACTGCCAAGCGGAAAACTGCCAGTCACTTATTGGCAATTTATTTATTTTTGACTTTTGATGAACTCATTCTAAAAACAATCTAATTCATAAAAAACAGCGTTAGCCATTCGTCAAGTGATTAAGGAGACATTTTTTACAGTTATAACTAAAGTATATATGTAGATTATTGAATTACTTATTATTCAATAAAAAACAGTATTTCAACAAAGTTACTTCATTAGACACACAGTAAACTAAATTCAGTACACAAAAAGAAATTATAATTACCATTTTTAACTTAATTGTTAAGTTGCGTACATTTAAAAAAAATGTATATATCTATATAGGATTCTATATGTTTATAAGATTTATAAGTTATATCTTGTATATTATAAATTAAGTGTATGTTACATCACTTATATGTATTTTCAATATTTATTACATTTACAATTTAATTCTCCATAACATTAACACCTTCAATTTTATAATTTTCATTTATTTGTGAAAGTATTATTAATTTATATGCAATCCAATTCGATAGAGTGAAATTGTAAGAGAATAAGGTTGGTAATAGCAGTTTGATAATCATAGATGTTATGTTGCAAATTCTAAATATTTCACAAACATCGATCGAATTTGTTTTATAATGAGTACAAGCGAATATTAAGCTTGAAGGATTGTTCAATTATCAAATTTTAAACAAAAATGAAATAATTAGACACTGATAATGTAGAGATGCGTTTTGTAAACAAATAAATTTACACTGTCCCAAATACAATTTCTTTGTTTCTTCTTCTTTTAGTATTTCCTAAGAAAGGTTTTACTTTTTAAATTATATCATATATTTGATTTTTTACTGTAATATTTATATAATAATATATTTTATGTATTTTTCTAATGAAAAAAAATATATTTTTGTTTTGTATACTAAGTAAAAATTAATGTTCCCTTAACTCCTTTTTAACTAAGAGCGAACGTCGTTTTTTTATAAATCAAAGTGTTATTACTGACTAAAGTCATTAAATTCAGTAAGTGACTGGCAATTTTCCGCCTGGCAGTTTTCCGCTTCGGCAGTTTTCCGCCTTTTTTAATTGTTCTTCTCAACTGATACACTCAAGAAACTCCGAGAAAAAAACATATTACATAATATTGTAGAACTAAGATCTAGAATCATTAATATGCAAACCGCATAAAATTCGGTTAAATAAATAATTTTCTAAAGGCTTTTAGAGATTTTAATACTCTGTGTGCAACAATTGTACGAAACACTAATCTGACGCTGAAGAAAAAGATTGTACACTCTAATTGTTTTGATTTTCAATTTGTATTTTATAAACAATCTATGCATGATCTACCTCTGCTATTATGTAAATTATCTTCTTAAGTATATAAACGTTAATATAATAAGTTTCTCCTAAATTATACCCTTAAACTAATATTTAATATTGAATTGAGTACCTAGCCGACATTCTGGAAAAAAAAACGGCATACATTCTTTTTCTTCTGACTGAAAATTAGAAAGTCGGACATAAAACGGCTAGCTATTGTTAAGTTTTGATTATAAAAATCTTTAAAAGCATATAAAATGAAAACTATGCTATCAAATTTCATTAGGTTTGCAGCAAAATAATAAGAAACATTAGCCTCATTGATTAAATAAAATTCTCGAATGGTAAAAGGTCAATCACTTATGTAATAGTAATATTATTATCCCTGGTAAAGAAATATAATTTAGTTATTTAAACCATTTATTGAACTGATATCAGAATGATTTCATAATATTATTTAATTAATGTGACAAACATATTTATTAAATTATTAATAACTTTTCTTATTATAATATAGTTCTTTTTAACTTTTTGTCGCTATGATACTAATATGAATTGTAGACTTTTAAATTCTGAAAATTGTTATATAAATGAAAGGATTTTTTCTTAATTCTGGTAATATATATTTATTTATTTTAATCAAAAAATATTCGTCATGAAATGTTAGAAAATATTTTTTATAGTGAATTAAAACTTAAATGGTTTAATTATTTAATTCAAACCATGACCTTTGCATGATTTCAAGCCTCGTTAATTTTGATTGTGCAAAACACTTTTATTACGGACATGAAACTGTTAGCATAAAAGTGATAAAACTGTTAACATAAAATTGTTTGTATAAAACTGTTAACATAAAACTGTTAACATAAAACTGTTAGCACAAAACTGTTACCATAAAAGTGATAAAACTGTTAGCATAAAACTGTCAGTTTTTTACATTTATCTATTCACTGTTTGTACATTAGGTCAATAAAAAAAATGTTTTACAAAATATATTTACTTTTCATTGCATATTCATCTATCGCAAAAGTGACTCAATTGAAGCATACATTATATCTTCATTTAATCCCTTCAGTCCTTGACAAATGTGTATCTTTTATTCATTGCTAAAGCTTAATACAAATAACATAATGAGGCTATTAATAGCAATCAATTAAATGTGTCGCTTAACACTAATCATATCCTTTAATAATTTAAATTAGTGGGTGTGGTGGTATATGAGAAATATAAGGTGAGTGAAATCAAAGGTATTTATTAGGAGGTAAAAAGAACTAAATATATATTAGTGCATTCAACTGTGAAGGGAAATAAAAAAAGAGAAAATATTTCATATCCTTATATAGATAAGAAGGACATACGTTCTATCCTTTAAATAATAGAGAGGATGCGTTCTATCCCTACACCTGCAATATACACCATGCGTTCTATCCTTACACCTGCAATATACACCATGCGTTCTATCTCTACACCTACAATATACACCATGCGTTCTATCCTTACCCCTACAATATACACCATGCGTTCTATCCTTACACCTACAATATACACCATGCGTTCTATCCCTACACCTACAATATACACCATGGGTTCTATCCTTACACCTACAATATACACCATGCGTTCTATCACCAGTTCCATCATTTAATTCTATTACCTCAGTCGTTCTCTTCAACCAATTATAAAAGTGGCCGGTGAAAGTTTCTCACCGGGTGCCCTAAATTCTGTGTGCCAAAATACGCGATTTCTTTTGTCATTGACTGTTGGTATATACGTAACTAACTATAGCAAGATAAGGTCACATACCCACATTCTAAGATATGGTGGGGATACCTATTGAAAAATCATATTAAGACTCATTTAAACAGAGTGAAGGACACCACAAACCATTTACGTTATTTTTTATTTTTATTTTATTTATTTATTTCACAAAAAAAAATTTATACTCCCAACATATTCAGAGTCCTTCCTATCCTTCCCACCTAAAATCCTCCTATGTTGACTGTAGTGAGGCCCACCTCTCTCGATCACTTCCAACATGCATATAGAATTGGGAGTATGAACTCGTATATGTGTGAGAATTGCTCTCCCTATCCTCACGCAATATACAACAAACTAGCGTATACAATAAACTAAATAACGTTCATTTATGTTGAGAGGCCATTTATAATTGCGAGATGGAATTTTCGAGACCGAAATTTCCGGCCACCATTTAACGTACTAAGAAAATAGATAAATCCCATATTTATCAGAAATATATACAGATAATATCATGATGGAATACGAAGAGAAATTTTATAGTTTCGTGATAAAAGACACAGAATTTTTTTCTAACAAAGGTTCGTGTTATTTTCCCTATATCTCACAAAGTTGCACTAATTTAATCGTGCAAAAAAGTGCTACTTATTATATTATGCTCGGTGACCGGACCTTTCGCCGAAAACAGTTTCGCCGAGCGACAATTTCGCAAAAAACACCATATACGTTATAAATATAAAGAGTTATGGTTAACATAAGGTTAGGTTAGCGGTCCGGTTGGGGGAGGGGGTTACAGTATAACCTAATTATTTGATATATAATTATATAAATCTTTACAAATAAACATAAGATATTCGTCATAGTTTTTATAATCACATGGAGATGATAAATGTAGGCAGATATGTGAACATTCAATTGAATATACCAAAGTCAGTTAAATCTATTTAACATACAATGCCCTTAAAATCTTTTCCTGTTTTGACATTAAAGGAAAGACAGAACTGCGATATAGTTCCTGATTTCCTTATAAGAAATAAATACACCTCTTACACCTCTTGTTCCCTTATAAGAAACATATACACCTCTTATACCTCTTGTTGTTGTCAAACTAAGTGTTAATGGATGATCAAGTCTTATCAGTGTATTAAAATAAATCCGATTGCAATCGACGAAATTGGTCTAATTAACCTTTTTGTACACACAATCTCAATTTTTAGAAAATGGGAAATAATTTTTGCAGTACCTCTTATTTCCCTATAGGAAACATATACACCTCTTGTTTCCCTATAGGAAACATATACACCTCTTATTTCCCTATAGGAAACATATACACCTCTTGTTTCCCTATAGGAAACATATACACCTCTTATTTCCCTAAAGGAAACATATACACCTCTTGTTTCCCTATAGGAAACATATACACCTCTTGTTTCCCTATAGGAAACATATACACCTCTTATTTCCCTATTGGAAACATAGACACCTCTTGTTTCCCTATAGGAAACATATACACCTCTTATTTCCCTATAGGAAACATATACACCTCTTGTTTCCCTATAGGAAACATATACACC